>VWZY01009380.1:440400-459791 GCA_013399075.1 Chloroceryle aenea
AAGGGCTTTACTAAAGTCCAGGTAGACAATGTCCACAGCCTTTCCCTCATCCACTCAGCGGGTCACCTGGTTGGTCAAGCAGGACCTGCCCTTCCCAAACCCATGCTGGCTGCGCCTGATCCCCTGGCTGTCTTGCACTTGACATGTGAGCTCACTCAAGATGAACCTCTCCATAATTTTCCTGCGTACCAAGGTCAGGCTGAGAGGCCTGTAGTTCCCCAGATCCTCCTTCCATCACACTGGCAAGGCTCCAGTCATCTGGGACCTCCCCTGTTAGTCAAGACTGTTGATAAATGATGGAGATAGGCTTGGTGAGCTCCTCTGCAAGCTCCCCCAATACTCTAGGGTGGATCCCATCCGGCCCCATGGACTTTGTGAATGTCCAGGTGATCTGGCAGGTCATGAACTGCTTCCTCCTGCACTGTGGGGGGGATTTTGTTCTGTTCTCCATTGCTATCCTCCAGCTCAGGCGGCTGGCTACCCTGGGGGTAGCTGGTATCACTAATAAAGACCGAGGCAAAGGCAGCATTAAGTATCTCAGCCTTTTTCTTATCCTTGGTTGTAATATTCTCCCCTCCCCATCCTCCCCACATGCAATGAAGGATGGAGATCCTCCCTGTCTCTTTTTATTGTTAATGTGTTTGTAAAAAACTTTTTTTGCTGTCCCTTATCACAGTGGCTAGACTGAGCTCCAGCTGGCTTTTTGCCTTTCTATTTTCTTCTCTGCTTGACCTAATGAGATCCCTTTACTCATCCTGAGATGCTTGCACCTTCTTCCAAAGGAGGTACATTCTCACTTTTTTTTTCTGAGTCCCAGTCTTCAGCCAGGCTGGTTGTCCTCTGGCACATGGGGACAGCCATGGGGACAGCCTGCCCCTGCAGTTTTAAGATTTCTTGAATATTGTACAGGTTTCTTAGACTGCTTTGTCCTTCAGGACTCTCCCAGGGCAAGGATCCTCAGTCCAATGGGTTTGTAAACTCAGGAGTCCAAGATGACATTTATAAGGGAGACTATGTTTAAAAAAAGAAAAGCATGAATGGAAATTTGGATTTGATTTCTGATGGCCATGGTATATTTGGGGTGAAAGCTTGCTATTCTGATGAGCTGGACTACATGTGAGTTTCAAGCACACCTTATGGTCGGTCACAAATTGAATTACATTCACACTTGACTCAAAGCAACAGATGGAAGAGTTCTAGCTGAGCTTATTTCTGTTCTCAGCTTGATGAAATTTTGAGCCAACAAAAAGGCCTGTTCTAACCTAAAATAAGACTGCTAAGAGCTGGGCTTTCAAGTCTTAACATCAATGGTCATTTTCATACCTAAAGTATATCCTAAAGATCAGCAGTCATCCTGATAGGGAATTTTTTTGAAATTTTTTTGCACAGTCATAGGAGCTGATACTTGAACCTGCCTTTGTCTGTGGCTAGCACAAGTCCTCATCCTGTCCACCACAGTCCAGCCTAGAAATTAATCTTCCTACAGAAAAATATTTGAAACAAGCATATTCAATAATTTCTTCCCGCTGATCGAGTTTCTGATCAAATATACTCTCAAATAGCTCTACTGTACAGTTAGGTTGCAATGGGTGATTAAATGGGAATGGTCATGTCACAATAAAATACCTGGGTACAAACAGTAATTGCACTGAACAAAACTCTGCTTTGCCCAAGAACACAGATATATAGGTATCTCACTTGTTGCACTCATGGAAAGATGAAGAACCAAAATCAAAAGGAAAGGGTTTTAAACATTTAGTGGTTTGATCCAGGAGTCATAAGGGGGATTTACTGGAATTCTTAATAGCTAAATATTTACACTTTGATATCTGGTTATAACTTGGCATGTACAGACTCAACCAGGAATGCAATTATTTTTTTTAGATCAGTCTTGGGAAATGTTTACTTCAGTCATTTTTAATTTAAAAAAAAAAAGTGGGTTGGCTTGCAGAATTTTCTTATGGTTCTATCACAAACCTTTGATATTAAAAATACACATTTGCTAGTAGCTAACCCACAGTACTACATTCAAACCTCACCCACTCCGGAATTGCTGTGGCACAGCCACAGCTGAAGAATTTGCAGGTATCTCATCATATTGAGAGTACTCAGCATAATTAGTTCAGGGTTTGTTTTGGTGGCTTGTTTGGGGTTTTTTTAATATTTCCTTTTTTTTTTTTAGCTAATGCATTTTCCATTTTTTAAACCCCTACAGCTTAGGTCTTTAACAGGTGTTTCCAAAACAAATAACACAAAAAATCTGATAGTGAACCTTTGAGTTCAAAAAGCACTAGTGTGAGCTTCTGAGTGAAAGGCAGAAAGCCATGCCAATTTGTATGAATAAAAGGTCAAATGAATTAGTGAATCCCAGGCAAGAGTCTCTCCATTTTGTCTTTCCTCACTCCCAGACAGGCCCCTCTTCCAGCCAGGGCCTCAGATGGGATGCGTTGTGTGACAGATTCTGGATCACCCCTATAGCTTCAGTATCACAACTCATTCTTTTGTGTAAAATCTGTTGAACAGTGAAAGTGAGTGTCAAGGAGGGTGAAACGAGTTTATTAAGTGCTAAATGCAGGGACCTTCCTTGTAATGTGCAAAGTTTGCAAACCACACCATTTTCAAGCAGGCTTTAACAGTACCCTCTACAACCAGAGCAGACAGAGAAGTTCAGCAGGACAGTAGTCACAGATTTTAAAAATCAAAAAGCAGATGTTTGATTGATTTAAGAAATGGTACTTGCAGCTTCCAGATAATAATCTACATAGCTATAAAACTGATTTTACTTTGAAGATCATCTTTTATTTCCTCCCCTTTTTTGAGCTCTATCATTGCTAATCTATTGAGAGTCATTATCAAAAAAATCTTTGTCTGATAGTAGGACTGGCAATAATTAGATTTAGTCTGGCTCAGTCCAATGACTCTGGTGTATTGACTCAAGACCTGACCTTTGTTGACTAATTAATTAAAAGAACCCTATATCAGATGCAAGTTTTGTGATTGTTTTTAATGCCCTACAGCAATCTTAGAAAAAAAAAAAAGATTCTAGTGTGTTATAGTCAGCATGTTTTAGTACAGGTATTTTTCATCTTTAAACATGAACAACTGTGGTTTTAATTGCCTGCCTTTCCATCCAAAATATTATTTCAAAATGAATCAGGTAAGCTCTCACTGATGAAACACTAATTCAGAGATGCTGAGATGGGTATGTCATTCAGATAAACCTATGATCTAAAAAGGCAGGAACAGCTTTTATTAATGTCTGTTCTTGCTTTCCTTCCTTTCTCCTTCTCCCCATTCTGATTCTGGGGATGCCTATGTATTCCACATCCCGTTCAACCAAACATTCTGGTATTGCATCAGCATAGACTCTATCCAGAGAGCATCCTGAAATACATCACGGCTCTCATTTATCCCTCAGTGTTCCAAAGAAAAACTGACAGAGTTTAGCCACACTCACAGGAAGTTGTTGTGTTGATCTTAGCTGATGGTTTTCAGTCAGAAGCAAATTACACTGCTCTTAGTACAAATAAACTAACAGATTGGATGAACTCTGATTGCAACAGGAGGAAAGGACTAAGGCTCATTCTTCCATCTCCCTCAATTTCCAGTCCCTAAGCATCACTTGTGGGTTTTATCTGCAGAGCCACTCACTAAATCTGGCCAATTCATAGGCTGAGTCTGTTTGGGAAGTTGTGTCAGACCTGTTTGTACTCTCCCATTCTGCTGCCCTTGTTTCCCTCTGCAGTCATAGTGAACTTGTCCATGTAACTGCTAGGAAATGGGCTTTCTTTGACCACTCCCAACTGTTTATTTTCACTGCATCTGCTAACTGGCCCTGAAGCCATAAACTTCAGCTAAGTCTTCTGCCATAGTTCTAAAAAAGAAAAATTAAACAATTGACTGGCCAAGGGGATTTCTATCATACTTTCAGGACAGATTTCTTCCTTGTACCATTACATTGTCTAAATTGAGTTTTGTTGGAATTTCCATATTTTAAATGTTTCTTTTTCTGTCTGTTACACTGTAGCACTTCCCAGATAGGTAAAAAAGTGACACATAAGCAATGGCTTAAAGATTGACAACAGTAACACTAGAAATTGTATTCCTTCCACCAATTCTTGTAACTGGGGCTTTGGCTCATCCTGCCATATATTTAGTCATAGCTGGTGACATTTGGTTATGCAATGTGCTTTTTTTCTTCTAGTAAAGGAGATTTATTGTCATGCTATACCAGTTTCCATATAACTGCAAGTAGCAATGGGCAATTAAAATAATCTTATTGGAAAGCTGTTGCTGAAGGGTTATTTTGCCAAAAAGTCAAACTAGCTATTTAATTGTACTAACAGCACTATATAGAATGAAGTTAATCCAGGGGGAAAGCTTTACCCCAGACCAGCCCTGTCACTAGAAAACATTAGATTCTGGAACAATTTTCTCTAGCTTGTTCAGCATCATCAAGCCATTAATTCTAGGTGGTCCTTTCAATGACACTCCCTCAGAGGGACCGTATTAGGCATTCACTTGTATGATCTTCACCTTGTATGAAGAGAATGAATAAAAAATGAAGTTCTTCACTGTGAACTATTCCAGACTAGCTATTTTCATTTTTAAAAGTGTTTATTTTACTTTGACAGTCTGAAGGTTAAGTTAACTCTGAGTTTTCTGTTCTACTGTGAAGCTAGTGAGAAGACTTGGAGCATACTGCTGCCTCTGAAGATGGGGAAGGAAGCTAAAACATAGGGCCCAGATGTTAACACTCTAACACTATTAAATGTCTAAGTTACAGACTCATCAAAAACTTCCTCACCTGTAATACACTGTTCTGTCAAGAATAAAATCTTGATTACTGATACAGAGCTACTGGAAATAAAAATGAAGCAAGGTGCTCTTCCAAAATAAACAGTGCCCGTGCAATGCTTCCTACGCGTTCCACAACACACGGCTGTGCAACTCCAGTAGAGATACCACTCCTGGGCCAGAAATGGAAAGGATTTAGGGGTTTGTACACATTTAAGGACTGGATCACAGTACTGGATTTAATGCCATTGCTTAAACTGAAAAGGTTTTAATCACCCTCACTATGAAAAAAAAGCATAAAAGTGTACTGGTTATGTATATCCCTTGGCCATTCTTGATAACAAACCCCAAGTAGAATTCAGGACACACTCTACAGCATACATTTTCTAATTGCCACCTCCACATAATTAGTGAATCTCAACTGAATTCACATGGAAGGAGAGTTTTCTAAACAGTGAGGATTTTCTGAGAAAGCAGAAGTTACCAGACTTTCAGCTGAGGTTGCCAGAATCTACGTGGGGAGTGCACGTGTCACTGGACTCAGGTCACAAAGTACATACGCTGCACTGGGAGTGTACCCCGAGAGAGCCACACCAGCTTTCTGAAGTAAACCTGTAAAGCAGACCAGTACTGGAGATATTTGCCTCTAGAAACAGAGAGCCTTTTGAATTATTTTTTCAGTGCTCTAGATGATAAACCACAGCCTATTTATTACACTATTTACGCCTCATTGTTCAAAATTCACTTGCCTATTATGAAAGGCTGCTACATTGTAACTAAATGTAAATCTTAAATACACAGTCCTATCAACTGTAAGTAGAATATCTTTTAAAAGTGCATCTTTAGTCAGATATTCAGACTGACTATTTGCCTTAATTTATGCAAATATAGCCTATAGCCAAAAGCTTTGCACATTTGTTTCCCTATGGTATTAGTATTCAAAATATAGGACATTCTTTCAAGGGCATTTTATAAACACAGAACTATAATTTATATAGCAATTTAAAGCTCATACAAAATGTGTGCACCGAGGTAGAGATTAACATATTTAATTTCAGTATTACCTGCAAACCTATTTTTTTGCATGCACTGCTCTAATTAGTCATATAAAATCAAGTCTGTATATTGTAAGCAATTATTTTAGTGGGAGTAGAAAGAGAATCTGAATTAAATATATGGTAAGAGATAATATCTTATGAAAATTAATATACTCATTTGTATCAAGAAAAATGTGTTCTAGCTACATTTTATAAGATAGTTTGGAGTTCAAAAATATGACTTATGTAAAAGTTACAGTTTTACAGTTACTAAGATGTTAAGACTGTGGAACTGCTTTTAAGTTACTTATTAATGTGCCAGTGCTCATTCTTTTGATATCTACAGATTGTCAGTAACTACTAACGTCATTTCATACTGTGAAATTTCTCCTATTATGAATATTCACTCCCCCTACAGTCAAATGTGTAAACTGTTGGTAAGTCTGCATGTTAAAAGTTGGCTTTCAATCATTTCAGTGTGTATGTCACACTTGGTTCATCATATTTTCACTTCTGTGTCTATTCACTTAAGAGGATTAAATTCTGGTGAAAATCAAAATGCAGTTTTTGATTCACTGAAATCTAAAAAGTAATCCCATAAACAGTATTTTTTTCTTTCCCATTTTAGTCTCAGAAAGTCTAAAAGCTAAATATAAAAATTATGTTTAAGGAATGAGAAAACAAAAAATGATCCATGTGATCATGAACTTCAACTCTCTCCTCCTAATGCAGTTTCCAGTCGCGATGGGATTCAGACAGCAGAAACCATTTCCTAGCAGTAAGAGCATTTAGCTGACCAAGTTGCTGTAGTTCAGAATTTTACACTCCATTTCAGCTGCAGCATCTGCAATACGTGCTGTAGTTAAGCCCCCTTTATAAGATGGTTAACATACCCAGATATTTCCTCCTGCTCTTTGTTCATAATCTCAGGATATTCAACAGAGACCAGCAGTACAACACAGAAGTCTGATGCCTGCATAACTATCTTGTGGCCTTAAATTAGCTCCTCTCCATTTGTTAGTACAGAAGTTGCTGGCTGACACAGCTGCCTTATGCATCCACTCTGCCCTTTTATTGCTTGGAAGATCCCAGAAAAACCAAAAGCAAGCAGATGATAAACCATTTGAGAAAAGAGGTCACAAATTTTGAATTATGTTTTTGCCTTCCTGCCTCCAACATCACACACAAGTAGCTAATGTGCAAGAAACTTCCTGGATCTAGAACTGTGAAGAAAACTTTTCCTGTCTCATGAAAATTAAAGGCTTTCAAATGCTTTACTGTTTCATACCTGGATAAGCCAGTGCACACAAAGACTTGCTAGTTCTCTCTCTCATCCCAGTTGAGTGTCATGGCCACCTGGAAGTCTGAGGGAAGTTGTTCTCAAACTCCCCACTGAAGCCTTTTCATCTTCCATAACCAGCAAATTTTCATAGAAAGAACCTGTACCTGGACAGAACATCACCTCCTGGCCAGCTGTATTTTGTTAATATTTATTTTTATACATATTAAAAATTAGGGAAGATACATTTATGTGTGTGTATACACACACATAGACATATTGCTGTGAAACAGCTGGATTTGGACCAATCATCATCCCTAGTGAAACTCAAACACCAAATAATTTCCCCAACTATAGAAGAAATGATTTCCAATCCTCTATATTAAAGCATACATGTAAAAGAAGTGTGAATAGAATATATTTATTTAAAACTTCCCTTAACATTGTAATACAAATTGGCAACATGGCCTCAACCCAGCCTCCAGAAATATGTGGAAGATGTGACAGCTAAACCTTGCACTCAACATAAGTGCAGTAGGAGTGACAGAAAAAGTGGCAGACAAATTAAAGAGCTACCTCTGTTTTAGCAGGTTTTTTGTGACAGCATTTTAAAAGTTTGCTGGGCAATTGCTCTAAAATGACAGTGTGCTGCTGAGTGAGTAGTGCACTGAGTACATAAAAGAACTTTTCAATAGCTGTTTCAATAGGGACTTTCAAACTCACAGGAACTTTAGTATACATCATTACATCAATAAAACAAAATTCTTTCAGCTTTCACAGATGTAAATTTTTGGCTGTGCCATTTGGCTCATTCTATCTGCCATTTATGCTTATGGCATAAACGTTCCATGCTTTGGAGATGGCTCATTTCTGCATGCTAATTACTGATCTGTGGGTTGAGTCAACATGCTTGTAGTATCAGAAGCAAAAGACTAAGTACCCAAATACAGAGAACTTCAGGCTCAGTGATGCATTTTATCATTTATTTGCAAAACATCAGTTTCTCCCAACTTTTGGGGCAGTGCAAAGAAATTATTTCCATGTAGCATTTTAAATACATTTTCATCTTATTGTAATGGAAATGAAGTCAATTGTGAGTCATGATTTGATTTCAGGCAAAACACAAATATGGTTGTGTAACAGGAGATACTGAAGTAGCAAGTAATAAAGAAATATTTTGCATCTGATCTGTATTACCTGCTGTGTGCTTTTTTTTGTACTTATTTGCTCAAAATTAATGACATGCCATCTAGGCATTGATTCTCTGCATATTTCAGTAAAAATGGACTAAGTTTTCTTTTTCTCACACACATCAGAGGCTTTCCAATCACCTTAACAAGTACTGTTGTAATCTTCCCAGATAAAGTGACTAGTGACATTTTCCATCACATTACCTTAGCTGATGAGGTGTTAGAATAAGAATGATCCAAACCTAGTTTACATCAGAATTATTCCAGTGATTCTAATGCCCTTAGTTAAAAAACAAAAAATTAATCCTGGATAAACTCTGCTGATGGAGGGTCAAGACAGATAAATACAGTTTTTCACTTCTATGTCACCAGCTTGAACCTATTCTACTTTAGTACTATCTAAAAATTATCACTGCTGTAAACTGGCCCGTGTGAAGTTATTAACAGGAAACCAGCACTAAAAGAGATGGCAGAGAATCTGAGATACACAAGACTATAGTTATTTTGTTACATCAGTTCTACCCCACCAAACACATTTAATGTTAGCATGTACATGCAGGAGGGAAATAAGTGCTATTCCAAAGGGCTTGCTATCAGCCACAAGCATTTCACACTGTACTCTTTCCCCAGTCCTTCATTTGGATTTGTACTTGGCATCATCGTGACTCCTGTTCCTGTGCCTGACCTCGCGTCCTGCTCCCACAGAACAGAGCCAATGTGTCAGCCTAGCACCAGGAACATGAATTTCCAGAATTTCCTAACTATTTCTCTTTTTTTAAAGCAGCATGCTGGGGTAGTATTGGTGGAGATAAAGCTCGTTGGTAGTTTTCTGAAACGGAGGTGTTTTTAAAGCAGCATAATACATTATATGTACCACTGCCTGTAGTCAGAGGCAGGCTAAGGCTGCAGTGAGCACGTGCCCCACCCCAGTACCTGCTCAAACCAAGACTCACATCAGTTTCTGCATTTGGACAGAACATTTTAAATTCCACACTGGAACTCTGGTGCATTGGCTCCAAAGTGTCACAAAGTCCTGTAACTATCGCCCTCAGTCCCTGCCCCTCTACCTCTCTGCAGACTGCACTGCTAAAGAGTAGTTCAGAAGCTCCCACGCACCATTCACTAAAGATAGCAAATTTTGCACCTTAAAACTCTCCTGCACTTCAAAAAACAGTTTCATTCAAAGACTACAATATCTAGATTCACATCAATAAGCACAGCACTGCTGCAAACCAATGCAAGCACTGAAGCCAAGGTCTCCATTAGATGCTGCAAAGCAACATGCAGGAGGTGTGCTATTATCTGATATTATCTGGTAAGGAAAGTAAAACAAAAGCAACAGTACAGGATTTAGGTGATAGTGACATTAAGTAATGTATCAGCTACTACTGTTAGAATGAAGTAAACTTAAACCTACAAGACTGAGGAAATCCAGCAGTAAGAAAAGTTTACGTCTGATGAGTACAGAAGAACTTGCATTAGCCATTTATTTCACCAGTTAACTTCTTCCCAGTTACAACAGTCCAACTGGAGTGTTGAAACCCAGCTTTTCTAACACATGGGCTCAGTCTGCATTCAGGCAAAACTCACATCAAAATAAATGGGCAACTCTCCTACAGCTTAAATGCTTAAGCCTGAAGTTAGGCCCATGTGTAAGTGGCCCTATTTAAATCCAGAGGACCACATGCTTAAAATTAATCCCACATAAATTTGTGGGCTCAGAGCCTAAAGAGGGAGTACAAAACTGAACCTTACTCGAACAATGGCTCAGAGTTTCCAAGAGAAACTGCTTACAAAAACTTAAGTTCAGGCTGCAGTGCCTAACTCTCCTCGTCTCCTTTGAAAAGCTCTTCATTTGCCCTGGCTCTGTTCTGAACTGTTTAAGGCTCCTGTGGGCCAGTCAAGAAAAAGAGAACAGATATCCTCACTGTCTTCACTCCAGCATTCATGCAGCATATGAATAGTTTTGATCCAGATCAAGTTCTGCCCTTTATCAAATGGCACATCTATCTAATATGATAATGCCAGACCTGTACTCATTAGTGCTTCAGCGGATGGGGACGTATGTTAGTAACAGTAACACACTGTCACTTAGGAGGGAAAAGATCATTTTGTGACAGGCAAATTATTGCTATACCTCATTAAGAATGTTATGTTCCTGTGCCGAGTTAAGACAGACTGCTTGCAAAGTGGTAATCATCATAATATCATCAAGATGTTGCTATATTTGACTCTGACACGGGCTCACCACCAGAGCAGCCCATTGTCACCTAGCAGCTTGGAGCACAGGGAAGATCCTGCTCTATAGTGACTCAGGCACAGAGGAAAAAAGGACCTACTGTGACAATTTACTAGGAGATGTATTTAGTAATTTGTTTCTAGAAGCTCATAATTTTACAACTGAAGGGTGGAATATTTTGAAAGTTTCTGAGCCTGCAAGGAAAGGTGCCTGATTTATCCAGTAATCTGACCTGTCTACAGCATCTTAGCAAGTGATAGCTGGAATCTGACAAAATCATACACATTACTAATGCACTCAGTTGCTCTAGACCATTTTCTTGCTCTGGCAGTGGAGAGGCCACTGTACCCACCTGGCCTCCTTTCACTGCTAGCCAGCTCAGTCAATCTATTTTTAATGAAAAATTGTACCCTCCTAATGAAAAAGTCTTCAGATGCAACACAATTGTCTCTGACAAACACAAGTGCCACAGAGGGTTCCAAAGCCTGCTACATTTGATGAAATTCTCCCTCACATTAGGAGGTGTATATATCTAATACAAAGAGATTTGGAAAAAATTCTTCTCAATTATCTTACTGTAATGGGGGTTCTGAATTATGGATGGCTAGAAGGTGTTTCTAAATAGATTCCAAGACAGTGCCATGTGACAGAAAGTATCTCCCTGCTAAATCTTACTCATAAAACTGCAAGTTCTTTTGTGACATTAAACAACGGGGGTTTCATCTGTCCCCTCAATGCCCCTGAAACCCCTGCAGACACAGTGACACAGAGCTGCACAAGGATCCCTAGGACCTCACAGGTCACTATGAAAGGAAGAAACATGTTCTCTTCCTGCCAATCCACTGACTCGGGCAGTTGGGAAGGTTGGTAATTTTCTCATTACCCTTTTGCCTGTGTAACAAAATAAGCTAATACGTACTGCAGTGTGTTTTCCTATGCCCACAACAGCACAAACACTTTGGTTACACTGGATCCAAAGAGAGGTAATTTCTTTCCTGGAAATCCTAATACCATCCTCTTCATTTCTGCCTAGCCAGAGGCAGTCTGGCTCTAAAATGATAGTATCAAATTTTAATAACTGGCCTGATCTAAGCAACCTTTCCTGTAGTCCAATGATTTGCACCTGCAAATACTTCTCTATGTATACTGAAATTTCAATTAGATAAGTTAAAGTTTTGCTGTTTTATCTGCAAATTATGTTTTAATTCACCCATCATGCATTTAGTAATAATGATCGAACAGCAATTTTAAGATTTTAAAGTGACAAAGAAGCACATCATTTACTAACATGTTTGACAATCATTAAGCTTCACAGCAGACTGATGGTATTGGAAGATTTTTGGCTGTGTCCTTTTCTTCCCATGGACAACCTCATCTAATTACAGGTCCTTGCCCTTTATTGTTTTAGGCTCTCTCCTCCCTCAGCTACACCCGTGAAAAGTTAATCACAAAATAAAATGAAGAAACATAGAATTACTAAGCTGGTCCTAGATATTTCTCCACCACTACCAAAACGATTTCCCATGATAAGCCAGAGAAGCCTACTGCCATTCTAAACGTGGAAGCACAAAATAGGAAGGCCCTATTATTCTAAAGGGGAAAATATTTTTTGAGTCTGGATAACAATTTTCATTAAGAGAATCTAGAAATGACAAGAGTATGTTCCCATTGAGCCTGCACAGAAATTTCATGTAATTATCAATACTTTCCAATTAATTTCTACTATCCTTTCACCCACCAAAGCAATGATGCACACCTATACTGAAGAACCAAAGCAGTTCTTCAAGATCCTGTGTTTATAGACCCTAGCTGTTTCTCCAGTACAGAATTAGCTGTGTTAGTTCATCTTATTCAGCACAGAAGTCTTAGAAGTGTTTCTGCCTGATTCTAGGCAGCAATGATAGTTCCATCTGACCAGAAGTGGTCCTGAACATCACCTGAGAGTTCAGTCAGTCTTCGGAACAATTCTCTGTCCCCACCCTCTACTGAAGACAGAAACTTGGGACCTCAAACTTTAGATTAGGAACACTGACATCCTTTGTTCCTGCTGACCCAGGTAAAATAAAACAGAACTAATATTTCTAGTATCAGGCAAATGCAACTAAAATTTCCTGTGAAAAGGAAGCCAGTTCTTTCATCCTGATCTACTGCACTGACAAAGGAACCCTCCTGATTTACCTTACAGTATGTGAATGAAAAGTGGGTATCATGTGTCACAATGTTACCTGATAAATTTTTATAATCAAGAGATTATGCAACGAATATTTTTAATAGAATCTAAAACCTCTTTTTAATTTAAGCCTCTAATTCATGAAAAACTAAACCTTCAAGGCTGAAGGACATATGTCACTTCTGGGGATTCCAAAGGATTCCAAATTTTTCACCAGAACTTTAGCATCATAGGAAAATGTGACAGTAGTGATAATACATGATATTATATACAGCTAGACAAGTTGGACAAATTACATCTCCTACTGAATAGATGGGGAAAGAGTCTGTATTAGAAAACTTCCTGCTGGGTCACAAACATACATCAGTAATGGTTTGTTTCCAGCACAAGAAAAATTGCCATTGTCATATTCCAAAGTGAGTGTAAATTGTTTTATTATAAACTCCCTGTTGGTCCCCATTTAACTGAGAAATCATTCAATCTAAATTTATTTTCTCTCTGCATGGCATTGCTGTGTGTTGGTATCACCAAAGTCTGTCTCAGTAACAAAAAGAGCATTCCCTTTAACAGCAGACAGCACTCCTGAGCTCAAGCAACCTTGCCATACATTAACTCTTGGTATGCCCCCATTTACTTTGATTTGTGATCCAAGGCTCTCAGTTTCACAAAGCCAAGGTTTCATTCTTACTGATTTGCAAGGCAATCTCTACAAAAATCCACCATGCTTGACAATTAGACATTTATATTTTACATGTATGCATATTAATATATATATTTTGAAAATATAAAACTATTCCCTAGTTACATGGCTCCCTGGAGCCTCAGTGGAGAGAAAATCCTAGTCCAGATTAGCAATGACACAGATACCTATTCCCACCATCCTCCATTCAAATCACTTTTTGATCTGATTTCCAGGTAGGCTGATCTACCTAAATAATGCCACTTTTAAGTTTGCTTTAAGAAGTATGTAGCCTTTGTGGTTCTCCTTGGCATTTTTAACTATTCCATCACATTTTTAGCATCTGATGGAAACACAATAAGTGACAAAGACTCAAAGAGAACCATAAATACTCATCTGCCCCCATTAAAGATTTATCTGCTAAAAATAAGAAGGGTTATGCTTGCATTTATTTGTTCTGCAAATACTACAGGTTTGGTTTTCGCATGTAAACATCTGCCCACATTGATAAGGGGACAGAGTTGTCTGAAACAAAACAGGAGGATTTCTTTAATTTTCCCTAATTGGAGATTACAAACAAGCAAGGCATCAGACAACACTTCCTACCCACTAATTTGACCTCTGGGGAATAGGAATTATTTTGTATCTTACCATTTTTCAATGGAAACCTGGAGCATTTTTTTTAAGTTTGCTTTAAGAAAGGAGGTTGAAAGACAGAATGTTACTTAAAAATAAGGTAATCTAATCTCTCCAGTATCCAGCTTCTCCACATTCTCAGCTCAAACAGTGTGACCTGCCCAGGCAAGCCAAGCCAGGTGAGAGGTTCTGTCTCAGAAGAAAGCAGGAAGGCAGAATTGCCCCTCCAATTATGCTAGTCCAGAGCATCTTTAAAAGTATGTATTTCATTCCTCCTCTATAGGGTTTTCCAGAGGAAAACCTGAGGAAGGGTATAGCAGAAGGGTGACTCTTTCCTTCTGTTACCTTCTAGCAGGTTCCAGTCAGCCTAGCTGGGACTAATTGAATAGGTGCAGCAATAACCAAGCCACTGGGGATACTCCTTTGGATACAGAACTGCAGTTGCAGGCTGAGATCTGGCTCAGGTATGAACTTCTATCAGATCCTGGAACACAGTTAAAGTTCATCTTCAGGAGGGAGCTCAGAAGTTAGAGAGGGAGAGAAAATTTAGCTGTACTTGAATTTTGGATATGTATGGTATACTGTATTATTCCAAAGTTCCCATAACCTAAAATGAGATAAAAATTCAGAGTATTTGTAATGAAAAGAAGTTAAAAGTATTCCTACTATTAGCTTGTCCTTCCTATTGGGAAAAGTAGTACATGAAGTAGTATTAGTTTGCTGTAGCTGCATGATATCCATTTATTAGAACCCACTGATGTAACTAGGAAGCATAAACACCACATTTGCCAATAAAACTATTGCTACAGAAAAGCACACATCATCACAGTTATTGTCTTCACAGGGGTGTGTTCCAGAGAGACTTAGACTGGGTCAATCAATAATTTGTGGGTTTTCTGTTAAAAAAAAACCAGTGTCTCATGATATCCAAGCATAATTTTAATCTTCCTTTGGACAAATATCTAAAAAAAAAAAACAAAGATGAAATGATGCATTCAAATCTAAGAGCCTTACAGAAAAAAAAAAAGATTTTCTATTAATCCACATCAAAAGCAGTAAGTATGCACACAAGAAATGCATCCTAAATGCAGTAGGCTTAGTGGTAGGACCTCACTTGTTCCAAAGCTACCAAAATCAGAAATCTCTTGATGAAGTATAGCTGTATGATTCAGGTGCAAAAATGAAGAGTGTTCACCTTGTGAGAAAAGCAGCTCAGAGACCCCATTAGAGGAGGGATTAGAGCTGGAGGATGCAAGCTAGGAAACCAATACAGATAAAATAAGAGTCAAAAAGAACCAGTGCACATTTGAATTTTGAGAACTTCTGAAAAAGCACTAGCTGAAAAAAAAAAACCAAAGAAGGAGGAATCAAAACAAGGCTTGTTTTCTGACATTCCTCTGCCAAGACCAGAAAAATGCAGACAGAAAGAAGAAAAGCAGTATCTAAGCATGATGTGAACACACTAACTGGCAGGTTGGAGAGTGAGTAACTGAAGGGACTTACAAGGTGAACATCATTCTCAGTGCCAGGAAAAATGACTTGTATGTTAATAATTCATGATCTGGGAAAGAATTAAAATGCCTACCCTCTCCTCAATGATCATAATTTCTGGGGTATACTGTGGTTGAAATATTATTTCAATGGAAGAACATGAAAGAGAGTTAAAAACCCCCACATTTTATGTTTTGCAATACATTTCAGTGTGGTCATTGTTGAACTAACATTCAAAAGTCCTCTCACACCTGAATCTCTTGTTCCATTTCAAAATCCAGCTAGTCAATCTATTTCTTTCTATCTGTATATTTTTAAAAACATGTATTGGATGAAAAATATCCTTAGAGGTAAGTGTGTTGCCATCCTTTCTAAGGCTTCTTTCATCTCCAATTTCAATTAATTCTAGCTGTTCATTACTGCATAGCAGTAGAGCACTATAAACACTGGGAGGCAGAGAGAAGGGGTTTGGAAAGGGCATCTGGTTCAAGGTCAAGCTGAGATAAAGCCATAACTTGCTTTAGACTTATCTGTGTCTCATCTGAACTCCATGATATGACCCTCTCTTCGTGCTGGGCTGCATTATCTGATTTTGGTACTGTGTAGCAGCTGACAGACTTCTTGTTGAGCTTTATTCCTCCCGTCGTGGTTTTACAAGGTGATGGCAATGAAGTTATGGACAAATAATGAGCAAACCTAAGGAAATCTGGAAACAATTTTACTAGGCAGTTTTATAGTAAACTATCTGACAACAATCAGTAGTTTTCAAACACAACAGCCAGCTAAACCTGCTTTTTGTAATAAAATAAATACAATTATTCTCAGTGAAATTAGGGTTTCATTTCCAGTTCATTCTTAACAGTGTCTTGCTATGTTTATGTCCATCCAGGCTGTTTTAAATGGACTCTGCTGTTTGAAGTGCCCTATGAAACATTTTCAAAAGTAACCAATTGGAGAAATACCAGAAGCACAAGTTAATGTAGGAAAAATCAGCATCAGAGGCAAAGTCTGTAGGGCCTTTTTTAAGATGTCCAAACACTGCCTTAGGAGCAGGAGGTGGCTAGGAAGTGCAGAGTAGGCTTTGAGAAGATTTCAGCTGAATTCTGGAACTAACAGGCAGTGATATTTTCCAAGGCACCATACTTCAAGAGGCTTTCAAAGGTTTTGACTTTGGCCCACTTGAGTGCAAAAGGAATCAGGTTGTTCTAGAGTAGTTCTGATGTACTGTGTTACAGAAACAGGAAACAGTGCTCTACCATTAAAGACCCATCAGAGAGTCAACCTTCAGCTGGCACTGGGTCCAGTGATGCTGAATCTGGTTTTTTAATTCAGTGACTGCTGAGTATCAGTAAAGAAATAGTTTGAATTTTGATCTTGTTCTGCTCTTGAGCCATAACTGTTAAAAGGACTCCTTGTCTTCTGCTTCCCACCAGCCATTCTAAAATGTCTTCTCCTAGGTACATGTGTTTGTTTATGACAACAGCTTCAGAAAGTTTAAATGTTTTGTTCAGAACAAAGGACACTGTGTTTACCAGTAGATTCCACTTACATTGCTTCTGCAGCACCCACACCTGATAGGTTTTGTCAGGGCTTCTGATTTTTAAAACTTAAAAGTTGTACCAGAGGACAATCAGGGCCCCAGAAATACCCTCAACTGTAAAATACTCACTTCTGTTTCATCTGGTTTATTCAATTTCTTTGATTAAGCCTTATCAAAGCAGCTACAGCTTCACTGCAAATGTCTGGCAATATGCAAAATCTGTAAAAGGCTTTTTTTATTCTGCTACCTTTTTGATCTCAAGAAGAAGTTTTCTTGACTACAAATTGTTTATAGACTATCCCCTGCTCTGTTTTTCATTCAGCATCTAAATATTCAAGGTAATCCAAAGCTTAACTCCACACATTATGAAAACTACCATTTAAAATTAATTTATGTTTTAAATGACCTATAAAACCTTTCTTCCAAACCTCAGTTGAGATATCAGTTGCTTAAATATATTCAACACATTCAGCAGAATCCTATCACCTCTCCTGTTCTTATTTAATTAAGAATTCCTTTTGCCAGCCACAGGAGAATCAGAAGAGCTTTCTTTTGAGCTATTCACAAAGTGGTAAAATAACACATGCAGATAGAGCAGCTGACAACATAAGCAGGGTCACCATTAGGACAAATTGGCCAAAAAGAGCAGCTTTTGGCATAATTTTAATCAGTCCTTGGGTGCATGAAATGTCATGGAGTTTCATATGGAATGAAATTATCCCTTTCTCTTAGCTTATTTCTGTTCCAACTAATCCTCTAACTCTTTATTAAACATTATCTTTACCATCTGCTCTGGGTGAATGTTCAACACCTTGCAGAAGAACTCTGGGCTGATTGGTTTTTATGGGCAACATGATCTGAGTTTTATGCACATACTTAGGATTATGTCAAGGACAAAGAGGATGAATAATCCATTAACTATAATAAGCAAGAACCCGTATCAGTGCAGCTAGAACATGTGCTACCTTTCAAAAGCAACAGATGAATCAGAGATATGTGGATCATAAAATACCCATAACCTGGGACTCTCTCTATACTAGGACATCATTTCCATACGTACACACTCCACTAAACAGCATTTCTGTGAATGACATTTCAGTCTCCACGAATCAGACTTTTTAGTGCTGAAATGGCATTTCTGAGCCTACAACATATAAAGAAATAGCTCTGCTGAATTGGACATCTCCTCTAACACGGAACACAGGGTAGCAAAATATCTGCCCCATGCATAAGGGGGTTTCAACCACACATATATTGACAACAATAGAATGTTACTCTATTTTCATACTCTCTGTAAGCCCCTAAAATAAATCATTAAAGAACTAGTACCTTTTGAAGTCCCAGACTAAAACTTTACATTTAAAAAAGTAATTGTCAAAGGTAGTCAAATATTGCTATCAATTAGATCTAGTTTTCCTTCCACTCTTTGATAACCACAAGCATTAAAACAGCATTATCACTATTAATCATAATATTTAGTGTGATGTATATCATCCCTGCAAGACCTCATTTACTGCAAAACACCTAATTGTAAGAGTTTGGTTCCTTGCTGACAACATTTCATGTAATTACTCGCCTCTTTCACCTTTACACATCTGTTGCAATAATTTGTCTTCCTTTGGCTAACCTTTCAGACCAAAGTATTTACCCTCTCTTCCACTATAAAGGTTTATGATCCCATAATGAACAATAATTATGATGGTATCTGATCACTGAATACATTAACAACAGAAAATATGTCAACAGTATGTCTTTATTCATCCCCTTGAAGAAGGTTTGTACCAGATATCCTTGCAGTATGCTCTGGGATGTAGTAACAAGACTACTCTTCTAAACATTTTCAGCATTTTGCAGAGAATTATTTGACCCACTGCTGTATCATTCTAGACCTCAGTCACACAGCTGTAGAGGTTGGAAGGGACCTCTGGGCATCATCTCGTCCAACCCCTCTGATAAAGCAGGGTCACCTAGAGCAGGTTGCACAGGATTGTGTCCAGGAGGTTTTTGACTGTCTTCAGAGAAGGACACTCCACAACCTCCCTGGGCAGCCTGTTTCAGTGCTCCATCACCTTCAAAGCAAAAAAGTTTTACCTTATGCTCAGATGGAACCTTCCGTGTTCCCACTTGTGTCCATTGCCCCCTGTCCTATCACTGGGCACCACTGACAAGAGACTGTCCCAATCCTCTTGACACCCACCCTTTAGATATTTATAAGCACTGAGAAGATCCCCTCTCCCTCTTCTCCAGGCTAAACAGCCCCAGGTCCTCAGCCTTTCCTCATAAGAGAGATGCTCCAGTCCTCCAATCATCTTTGTAGCCCTCTGTTGGACTCT
>VWZY01009380.1:460143-471229 GCA_013399075.1 Chloroceryle aenea
GCTGGACATGAGCCAGCGGTGTCCCAGGTGGCCAAGAAGGCCAAGGGCACCCTGGCCTGGATCAGAACCAGTGTGGCCAGCAGGAGTAGGGAGGTGACTATGCCTCTGTACTTGGCACTTGTGAGACTGCACCTTGAGTTCTGTGTCCAGTCTTGGGCACCATGGTAAAAGGACATTGAGGTGCTAGAGCAGGTCCAGAGAAGGGCAACAAAGCTGGTGAGGGGTCTGGGAAGCCTGCCTGAAGAGTAGAGGCTGAAGGAACTGGGGTTGTTTAGTCTAGAGAAGACTGAGAGGAGACCATATTGCTCTCTACAGCTACCTAAAAGGAGGTTGTAGCGAGGCTGGTGTTGGTCTCTTCTCCCAAATTACCAATGATAAAACGAGAGGAAATGGCCTCAAGTTGTGCCAGGGGAGGTTTAGATTGGATATTAGGAAGAAATTCTTCACTGAGAGAGTGATTAGGCCCTGGAACAGGCTGCCCAGGGAGGTGGTGGAGTCACCATCCCTGGAGGTGTTTAAAAAAATGAGTGTATGTAGCACTTGAAGCTATGGTCTAATGGATAAAGGGACATTAGGATGAAGGTTGGACTTGATCCAAGAGGTCCTTTCCAACCCTAATTATTCTATGATTCTACATAGAAAAACCCTCTCCAAAATAAAACCCCTGGAAGTATAAAAAGAGGAAAGCAAAAGAGTTATGTAAAGTGTTAATGGGAAATAAAGATTTTATACTTATCTTAACTGCTAGCATGAGTAATACTGAAAATGGATTTGGTTTAGGTTACCAGCTTTTATCCAGATTATCCAGACAATCAGCATCTGGTTTAAGTCCCCTATGTAACCATCTGTAGTAATGTCACATGAAGGATTAGCCTTATCTGACATTTGTAATGAATATATGCACAGAAGAAGAGGAAGGCATGTGACATGAAGTACAATTGTTAAAACTTAAAATCAGGAGAAACCACATCTTTATTTATTGATTTTGATAAAAGCTGTGGGGGTTTTTGAATTTTCAAACACTAGAATATGTGTTAAAAAAAACCAACATATCCTCATTGGGTTTTTTTTAGGAAAAATGCAGGCAAATTGAGAAAAAAAGTTTCATATATTTTTTAATTTGACCTTTTAAACTAGAACATTAAATAAAAAATAAAGCCTAATTCTCCATGTTCAGTTATGACAGATGGGTGTGATCACAAAAACATCAAAGGCAGGCTTATCCTAATCCTGTAAAGTGGTAAGTGCCTCCTGAAAGGTCCTGAGTGCCTTCTAATCCTACTGAGGATGGGCTGCAAGTGCATCAGGAGGTAATGGGAGTAAGGAACAGGGGTAATAGTAGGCTTTCCAGTCCATGGGAGGAATAATATGGATCAGCAAGGTCTGATATGTCAGGAAATAACCTGATTTATCTAAACATCGAGATCAGAAAGGGGGAAGATGTGTGTTTATTTTCTCCTCTCCATGAGCTTATGCTGTATATATAGTGTGTCCCTGGGCACAGAGCATGGGGCTCTAATTCAGAAAATCTGGCTTTTCTTCCAGGCCAATATTGTACTTTGCCCAGGCCAGTATCTTTACCTCTTGGCATCAGTGTCTTCTTCCTACAAGTGGGGAAACTGAAATGACCTCTTCCATAGATCATGAAGTTGTGCAAAAGTGATGAGACATAAGAATCTATTTTGATATTTTAAAGCATTATAACATATGATGACAAAGCTGATTTTTGAAGAAGAGAAACTCAAATTAAATCCTAAGAAATTTTTTGATTTGGGAGTTTTCCCTTTGGGTGCAATCAAATATTCAGGATAGGGAAAATGAGAAAAAAAGATCCTATAAACTTGAAGCAGGTAGAATCTTTGGAAGAACAACTGAACTGGAATGAATGTTGATCAGCTCAAGTTTACCAAGAAACATCTTTCTGTTGTAAGATGGGCAGGTAAAAGGTCTAAATGAAGATTGGGCTGTTTTGAGGCTAGGAGATATGAGAACATCATAAATAGTACTGCAGTGGAGTGTAGCGGCTAAATAAATAAGGAATATTGTGACAATGCCAACCACTCCTCCCACTTCAAAACAAGCCTGCTGAGTCTCACAGCAGATGTACTTTGTGCAAAGTCAGTGATATCTCAGGTAGTTTAAGAACTAAGCCTTAGCCAGTTTTATCTCATCTCAATGAAACTCCACAATGTTACTGTTGGTCATGTAAGGTATCTATACCTTATTTCCTTCTGAAATGGCCACAATTAATAGCTGATATTAAATAAAGGCTTCTTAATATGTGTCTTACTAGATGTCACATGTCCATAGGGCAGCTTGATAGGGGGTTTTTTTGGTGTTTTGTGTTTGTTTGGGTTTTGGATTGTGTTTTTGTTAGTTTGTTTGAGTTTTGTTTTGGGGTTTGTTTCTTCTCTCAGATATCCAGATACTGCTGTTACCAGGCAGAATGTCACTAGTGACTACATTTTATAAATTTGTGTGAGACATTTTTATAGCACATGCTGTATTGGCACCATTGCCCAATGCTGCATGCAATTACTTTGTTGTTGCTGTTGTTGCTGAGGGCCAAGCTCTAACAAATTAAATTTAGAGAAGGGAAATAGGCTTATATGCAAATGGAATTAAATGCTGACACAAGGATAAAACAGCACTGGATTTAGGCAGAGCTCTCCCCCCGACTTTTTAACCAATCATTAGACTTAAATTGAGCAGACAGATTCATCTTTGATTTAACTCCAGTGTAATCAATGAAACTGCAGCAGGGATGAAGCTGGAGCAGTATGTTTTTGACAGTTTTTATGCCATGGCTATCCAGAATGAAGTAGATGAAACAGATTTTATTTTTTTTTCCTTATAATTTATGAAATTATTTCCCCATCCCCAAATCCCTACATCAAGGAAATTAGTGCATAAAAATGGATAGAGGAGGCAGCTGCATGCCAATACCAACTGCTGGCCACAGGCTCTCTACCCATAAGCTCAAAGCCAAAACATTTATCTGACTTACCTGTGATCCAGAAGGAATTCCCCAGCAGTGTAAGTCCAGCTGGATAACTGCATGGTTTCTCCACAGTATCTCTTGCACTGCATAAAAAGAATGAAGTACATTTAGTGTTTCTGTAGTAATAGTATCACATATAAATAATTGCTGAATTAAAAGAAATTATATTCTTTGGCAATCTGTAGAAGACCTAGGAAGAATCCTAACTGTTGGTCTGATCACTGAATTAGATGAGAACCATATTTCAGTGAACTTTTAGCACTCCCAGCTGCATTTTGTGCCCTTATTACATGACTGCTCCTATACATGTCTTCCATCCTTACCTGTGTCCACCAGCACTTCTTACACAAAGAATAAATTGTTTATGAAAATACCTTGTAAATTAATGTAGGACCAAGGGACTCTGGCAACATGCACTGTATATGGAACTAATGAGGAACTAGGGATCATTGCTCCTACCAATCTGACAGACCCTGAATTTTTTGTCTCTTTGTTTTTTTTGGCACCTACTCCTCTTCATTTTTCTCTCTCTTTCTAGAAAGAAGTTCTAGGAAGTTCTAGCTTCCTTTTCACTGTAAGCCTACAGTGCTATTTGAGGTAACTGCTAGTGGTTAACCACCTATTCCTGAGGGAAGCATAACAGACTTCCTGCTGGCTCCTGTGGCGTGGTCACCATCAGCCAGTTTGCAGATAATCTGGCTGAAATATTAGAGTAGTACAGTGCTTTTTACTTTGAGGCCCATGGAGCCCGTGGGTCCACAATAGGTAATTATGAAAATTTTATTGTCAATAAATAAGTTAATGCATCGAAAACATTTGGTAACTGCTACAGTAGCTTTCCTCCCTTGGCAGAGTAGCCTTGGGACTAAAGGTTCTCTAGGCAAAGACGGAGAAGTAGACAAACTTCAAAGCAAGAGTCACTTCATATCACACATCCTTGGCAAAACAGCTGTTTTCTTTGTACACCTTGGCTTACGTCCATAAAACCAAGAGGTAATAATCCAACAAGATAAATATCTAGCATTGCACTAGAAGTGGTGGGCTTACTGATCTTTGGTTTGCTGTTCTGTAGCAAATCAGCAGGGACGTAGCAAAACGGTGCTTACCAGTACTATTATACTAAGCAAAGGTGCTAGAATCAGGTCTGAGGCACACAGAAACCTTTTTCCTTTCATCACACATATGTATTTTCTTCTTCCATACCCATCCAAAAATCCCCCAAACAGATATATGCTACTAATGCATTTTGCTTTCTGGAGACTTTTGAAAGCGAAATCAGAATTTCTTTGGCAAAATGCAGTCCTGTCAAAGTATCACCAGTCAAGACAATTACTGTGGCATTATATATGTTAAGGCAAAGCTAATTCCAGAAGTTTAATTAAGTTACAAAGAAATAAGCCAGTAAAAAGTGACGAAACCAACTGCTTTCATAATACACATCCAGCTCTAAAGAGAAAGAGAAAACACTACCTTACAAATACTAACTTAAAGGAAGGCTAAGACCTTACAGTTCAGCTACTAGCACTTCCTAGAACATAAAGCATAAAACCCTGAGTATTCTCCTTTTTTTTCAAGCAGTACAGGTTTCAATTTTTTAAGCCATTGATATTTGTTACCACCTTTCCATCATTTCCATTTCACTGTTTTCAAAACACAGAAAAAGGTCCATCAAAGTAAAACATTCTATAGATGTTACTGTGTTACAAACTGTATTATGATCCCTCTAAATTTTCACCATGGAAACTACAGGAATTTTCAAGTAATAAAATTCTATGATTACTTTCTGGAGTTCTAGTTCTAAACACTTTGTTCTGTTTAGTGATTCAGTATGATCTGGTAGTAACATACTCTAGGGTCTTCATTCTTCTTATGTGAAGAAAGCAGAGCTAGGGATGGTTAACTAAGATTAGCATGAATTCAAAGGTCTAAGCAAAATTAAGTTACAGATGTCCACTAGATAAGAAGTCAAATCTTCAATAAACTGCCCCTTTGAATATTGCTACTATTAGTAAGAAAGTTTTTATCTTGAGATTAGAAGATTTTTTTCTTTCCTAATCTTTAAACAGATAAAAACCAAAGAGCATTTTAAAGAGAAACTTGTATCAGGGTCTTATAACCAGGCAAAAAACTTGCTGGAATAGTCAGTTGCTTGCATGTAGCATTCAACAGCTTGCCTTGAAACTGCAAGGTAAGTGGCCCACTAATTTTTAGATGTTGCTTCTATTCTAGCTTTGAATTTTTCCTTTTTGCCTACCAACATACCCAAATTGATCTGTAGTTGCAAGAGCATTATTCTCCATGAGTTTGCAATGTCTGCAAAGACTCAGTTTTAAAACCAGTTTAGGCATTCAAAATGTACAGAGACTGTCCATATGATGAGTTAATCAATTCACAGACACGTTATAGGGTTTTACGTTGAAATAACAAATAAAATTTATCTATTTAGTACTCTTCAAAATGCTTTTCAGTTCCACAGGGTGGCTGGCTGAGGCTGAGCACAAGCTGTCCGCTGCTCTGGAGCCCCCTGCTGTAACGTGAACACAGACACTGCCAGTGCCAAGGCACCAGGGGCAGCTGCCTTTGCCTGGCCCCTTCGTCTGGAAGAGCTATAGCCAATGAACTGCACAGCTCTCCGACGGACACGGCCTCTCGTACTCCCAATATTCCCCCTTGGGTTTTCCCCAGTGCTAGAACCTTATCTCAGTCTTCCATCACAACCAAATGATGTTCCTAAAGAGTTCTATTCCTTTGGGAAGAAAGTAGTAAAATGAAGGGTCAGAAGAGAGTCTCTCATACAAAAAAAAAAGATGAAAAAAAAAAGTAATTAAAAATATCCAAGTATGTAATCATCACAGTAATCAAATGATATCCAAAACAGAATTCCAAACTGCATTTACCTTGAGAAAATGCCCCATTAATTGGTGAGCAGCAAACAAATACAAGTGAAAGGAACCATCCAAACACAGAACCCGAGAAGTGTTCAGTGAAAGCATTTTACCCCCTCTGATAGGAGGAAATATCCTGCTCGCAAATACACAGTCCAGACAGTGGAGGGGAAAGGAGCAACTTGGGTTGAAAATGTAACTCAGAGTGAACTGTCAGATGGCACTGAACTCCAAAACAACAGGATCTGGATTCTTTTTTTCAGTGCTGCATCTGACCTGTTATGAAAACTAAAAGGATCACTACTTGATCCTCTGCTTCAATACCTTCCATTCTTGTTCTCTACCCTATTCAGTGAGCTACAGAAGGTATGGGCCAGTTCTCTCAGTGGGCATATCTATGGAAACATCAGAAGAGTGACAGAAAGGTTGAGTGAAAACATTCCCAGACTAGCTTTACTCCCACTGGACTGCTGAACTGTCCTAGCACAATTAATTTAGTCACCTCAGTAAGTACTCAGTACCGTAGGCCATGTTTCCTCCCAAAGTTCCCTGATAAAGTGTCTTTCAGTTGTGCCTACCCATCCTTCACTCCCATGAGTTAATTATAGTGTGCAGCAGCCACTTCATGGATGCTGCAGCCAGATCTCAGCTGAATCTCTTAGGTACCACTTCATAACACATAAAACTAGGTGCTGCTGAAATACAAGCTTCTTGAACCGACGGGTTGTTGATGACTCGACCCTGCTTTTCTTCAAAGTTGGGGTTTAGAAGCATAGCCTGCAATTCTGAGAAATTCATACCCCACCTGCCTGGTGCCCCTTGCAGCTCATGTATTGAGCAGGCAGAGCCTGTCCCTCCCCACGACAGCAGCCCCTCAGCACAGACACACACCCGTGAGGAGCTGGGTAGCAGATGCGTTGCCTCCTTGTGCAAAGCTCTGCGGCAGCCGCTGCGCAGCTGGTTGGTTAAAGCCAACAACAGGATCCATACTTCCCATGCTGAAGCATCTTTCAGGAACTGTATCAGGCTCTAGCAAAAAAAAAAAACAACAAACCCAAAAGAGCTAGGGAGAACATAGTTCATTATGAGTGAGCTAATTATAATTTTGGCTCCTAAAGCTTTCTAACAGCCAAAATGTAAAGTCCAGCTGGCATCTCCTTCCGCCTGTCTGAAGGAAATAATCCCAATTTATAGCATAATCAAAAATCATGTTTCCATATTTTTTAGATTTTATAAGTTACTGCCAGTACATCAGCCTATGGAAAAGCCTCAGATTGCTTTCCAAGTGATGGAGTGCCAGGAAGAAAAAGTTTTAATGTATACACATTTTACTGTCTCTACACTGGTTTAAAAAGCACACAGCATTGCCTGGCTGGAAGTGAGGGGAAAAGAAACATCAGTCAAGTGAGGGCTTTGTGAATCACATAGCCCTGTGTAATTAAAGGGCCATTGTTAATGTTCAGATTGTCATAAATCCATTGGAGAATTTGAGACAATTCAAAAACCAATTACAATAGAATGAAGAGGGGATTGGGCAATGGGCTGAAATGAAATCCAGCCCACAGGAACAAAGTGTTGCAAGAAACCAGCCCTGAACTACGCTGGGAGAATAAAAAGCATATGGAACTGAATGACTGTGCACATACAGCCTTTTAAAGACCAAGGTTATTTGCTATGAAGCAGAGGGTGTTGCACAGCTCTGAACATTGTTTTGCTAAATACATCAGGTCTTACTTGTTTCAGTCAATTATATGCTAAAAAAGTTAAAACTACCACAGATGTACAGGAAAGCAGCTGTATGGTTTTCTCCCACTATACCTGTAGTGATAAATAAATAAATCTCAAAAAAATACTACAGCACTACTTGCCCTGAAATAGCATTTTGAGTACACACCTGCAAGGGCAGATAAATTTTTCTCCATCTCATAACCAAAACACTGCACTGCAAATAGCAGTTTGCAATGATCAAAACAGCATTCATATGTCTATTTTTAAGTGATGTTTCTTTAGAGATATAATTACAATTTTGATTACTTGTGCACTGATGTTAAACTAAATGAAACATACTCTAGATTTTATTGAAAAAATGTAAGGGACCAATCCTACAAACTTTATTAAAATGAGCAAGTCTTAACTAATCAACAACAGAGACTTCAGCAAGGCTCTTTATGCATGGAAGAAGTTTATGAAGTAACCCTAAATAAAGCCTAGACATGTGATCCTGATTAGTAATCTGCAAACCAAGGCTAGGAAGCAACATTTACTCTTCAGCTGATAGTCACTGTGTGGGAGCTGTAGTCCCTGAACTGTTGTCAAGCTTCATGTTTTAATGTTGGTTCAGGTTCTGAGATTGGAAGTCAAACAGGATATGCCTCCTGCCATCTATGGTGCATTGAGAGTCGGAAGCAATTTTCTTCTGCACGCTCATCCACTCTACATCTGTACGTGCAGGCAATCAGATTCCTTCAGTTTAAGTCAGTGCTTGTCCAAGCCACCCTGTCTACACCAGAATTTAGATGGAGAGGGCTTTGCTAGCAAAGTGCCTAAAGAAACTGCTAGTTGTAGCCATTTCCACAGCTGCAGAAATTCTGTAAAATTCTTCCAGTAGTTCAAAATGTGCAAACATAAAGCATGCATGGATGGCACTGGAGACAGAGTGGAAACCTGCCTCTACACACTGCCTGCTACTTCAGTCTTTGGCCTCTGTAACACCAAACCCTTCACCTGTTCCCTGTGCCTCTCCTCAGCATGCAATACACAGCTGCACTATAAAGGGTGGAGTTTGAAGTACCAGTAGTTTTTGGCCTCCTAGTTCAATCTATAGCTACATTACCATGGCTTATATATCTGTTACAACAGTGAAGCTCCTATTGGTCTCCCGGTACTAATACCTAATTAGATATTAGCAACTACAGCCAGAATCCTGATTTTCTCTCAGGATCCCTGAGTGAATAAGAANGAAACCACCAACCACCATAAGCATTTTTTGACTAACAAGTGGTTGTAGGCTAGAAAAACATACAGCTGATATACTTGATGTGCATTTTAATATTTTTCTCTAGGTGAGGATTTGGGAATTTTTCTGCTCCTGTTAGAGATACCAGACTGGGCTAGACAGGCCTTTAATGTGAGGCAATATCAAAGGTTTTATAAAGGTTATTTTCGACTGTTTCAGTAACATGCTAAGCTTCAAATACCCACACAACAAAACTGAAAAGAATCCCAATAATTTAGAAGGGTTTGCATTAGCTCCTGTTTTCTATATGGTAAGTATGAGGTTCAGGAGACTGGAAAACAAGAAGAGCCATAAGAGAATCCATCTACAGACATGGTCCACACAATTCTGAGAACTACCAAATCACTAAGTGCTCAAAATTGTGTGCAAAATATGAATAAAATATTGATTTCATTAAAAATGTTAAGGACTACTTAATTCAACAACATTTTATATGTTTGCATATTTATTTCCAAATTTGCATATCTGTTTGCATATATCTTGTAAAGTTGAATGTTAATTATACTTTAAAATCATGTATAAATTGTAACTAAGAATGTTGTATGAATTTTGGAAATAAGAGATGCACTCAAGTACCATTAATTATACACTGCCATTTAAAGCACACTGAAGCAGACCTTATATTGAAAAAATATTGAGCCCTTGACAAATAAAAAAGGCAGTAAGAGTTATTAACTGGTCTAGCTGATTTAATGGCATCTCCTACAAGCATAGCACAGATTTTTTTTCTTTTCTCCCTGCAGAGCAAGACTTACTTTTACTCAGAAGAGACACATGACAAGTTGCTGTGTATATATATATATGTATATGCTGATGTATACTGCAAGTATGATACACTAGTTTACAATTTCTGTTTAAGGCAATTCTCCTTTTGAAGTTCTTTTCACACAGAAATGACAATAATATGTAACAACTGACAAATAAAACTTAAAAGCCAGGAGTTTCCTAAAAACTGTTCCATGAGAATATTGCAAAAGAATTATTTGATTTGTTGATTTTCAGAAGATGTGTAGAAGATCTATTAATACTGAAAGAGCAAAATTCAAACTTGCAGCTTAAATAGAGCAGATTTGGGTTTTTTACTACGGTTAACAGTTAGTCTTGTTTCTACCACCATGCAACCTCTCTTCACATTCACAGTTTAGTTAGAATCAGATAAATTCTAATAGCTGTGGATTCATGGTATAACATGTCAGTGGTAAAAAAAATCAGGGGCAACTTTCTTGCTCTCCACAGGAAAAATAATGTGAAATCCCATGTTTTGACTTTTATTTTGTCAAGATCGTAAGGTGCAGAGCTTAGAGNGCCTAAAGAAACTGCTAGTTGTAGCCATTTCCACAGCTGCAGAAATTCTGTAAAATTCTTCCAGTAGTTCAAAATGTGCAAACATAAAGCATGCATGGATGGCACTGGAGACAGAGTGGAAACCTGCCTCTACACACTGCCTGCTACTTCAGTCTTTGGCCTCTGTAACACCAAACCCTTCATCTGTTCCCTGTGCCTCTCCTCAGCATGCAATACACAGCTGCACTATAAAGGGTGGAGTTTGAAGTACCAGTAGTTTTTGGCCTCCTAGTTCAATCTATAGCTACATTACCATGGCTTATATATCTGTTACAACAGTGAAGCTCCTATTGGTCTCCCGGTACTAATACCTAATTAGATATTAGCAACTACAGCCAGAATCCTGATTTTCTCTCAGGATCCCTGAGGATTATCAGCTGAATAAGAAATTCCATACATCTTTATACCTTGCCTGTCTGGGTATCTTAACTCCACATCCTTTTGAGATGACATCTCCTTGGTAATTTCCATATGGACAACACCACTGATGGGAGGAACTGCCCCTAGCACATCAGATGAGCTCCTGAGGAAGGATGCAGTCCTCCAGGTCTGGGGCTTCAGGAATTGCCAGGGTCCTCTCCCTGTGGTGGAGGCAGTATCCCTTCCTGCAGCAGGGAGCTAGCAGTGTGTCTGGTGGGGAAGACAGCCTACATCCTCCTCGACTGTATTACAGCACAGTCTGCAGACTCAGAGAAGGGAAGAGAGACTCGTCGCTTGTTAGACACCAACAATAATAATGTATTTTGGCATGGGCTTGCTACCACTAGAAAGAAAATGGTAAACTTGTGAGCCACCAACATGGTTGGGAACTGAAAAAAATAAATATATATATGAATATAT
>VWZY01009380.1:471464-490514 GCA_013399075.1 Chloroceryle aenea
ACTTTTACTCAGAAGAGACACATGACAAGTTGCTGTGTATATATATGTACGTGCTGCTGTATACTGCAAGTATGATACACTAGTTTACAATTTCTGTTTAAGGCAATTCTCCTTTTGAAGTTCTCTTCACACAGAAATGACAATAATATGTAACAACTGACAAATAAAACTTAAAAGCCAGGAGTTTCCTAAAAACTGTTCCATGAGAATATTGCAAAAGTACCATTTGATTTGTTGATTTCCAGAAGATGTGTAGAAGATCTATTAATACTGAAAGAGCAAAATTCAAACTTGCAGCTTAAATAGAGCAGATTTGGGTTTTTTACTACGGTTAACAGTTAGTCTTGTTTCTACCACCATGCAACCACTCTTCACATTCACAGTTTAGTTAGAAACAGATAAATTCTAATAGCTGTGGATTTATGGTATAACATGTCAGTGGTAAAAAAAATCAGGGGCAACTTTCTTGCTCTCCACAGGAAAAATAATGTGAAATCCCATGTTTTGACTTTTATTTTGTCAAGATCGTAAGGTGCAGAGCTTAGAGAACATGAGTTTCTCAAATTAGCAAGCAGCACAGCAGTAAGCATGGCTGTAGAGAGCAAAAACCTTCCACCATGGTTAAAAACAGTGACTAAGTTACCAGCCAAGTGATGCATTTATTCCAATGCCCACGTCCTTCACCTACACCTTAGTTTGAAAACAGGGAAAAGGGTCCCTCTGCTTCCTGAAACAAAGACACTCCTAGAAACAGGAGAGAAGATATGAACCCCACCAGATCCTGTGAATTTCCCAGCTGTAATTTTCCATTCTAATGAGGATCTATAGAGAATGAATTACTACAGTGCTGGACAGGCAACAAACAGTTCCTCCTCCTGATGGATTACACTCACGATTACTTATGGCAACAAAATGTCATGGCTGAGGCACTAATGAGTATTAGATAACCCATCTGTTTGTGATAGGAGCATTCTGTAGTTCCTCTAACAGAAGGACATCATCTTGATGTTTTGTTACAGAAGGGTCTAGAAGTAGATTGTTTAAGGAATCGGGATCCAAACACAGGTCTTTGTTGTAAAAGTGCCACTTGCAGGGATAAGCCAAAATCCTGACTTGGTGCTATAAACTCCTCAAACTCTAGTATGGCTTGAGGCATCTAAGTATAGAATCCATTTCTTTCATGATTTCATGACTATAGTTCTCTGTTTAGGCACACACAGAAGTAATATGACCCAATGTTGTACCAATCTAATTACAAGGTTCAAAATAAGAAGACTGCTTCCTTAATGCAAGATACTTTTCTAGAAGAATCAGCATACACACATAAATGTAACCACAGACATAGGGATATCCTCATGTATCCATCCTTAGAATAACTACTTGGCTAAGTTGAAACCAAACCCAAGAAACTCTGAAACTCTGATCCTCCCCATCTGTTTATTGGAATCCCCTGGAAACCTTTGTCTTAGTCATGTTCTGATTTCTTTTTTTGCAGCTAGGGGCCATTGAACTAACACTTTGACATGGCTGCATTTTTGACATTAACCTGGTAACAGCAGACATGAAAGAAGCCTCCTGATGAGATCTATAAGAGAGAAAACACCTAACATTCTATGCCAATTTGAAATTTATCCATTACTCCCTATTATTAATGGGCCTCAAACTTCCCTGTGAAACTGTAGCAAAGGAAGTGAATAATCACTAGCAGCTCATATAGAAACATACCTGCTGTTTGTTTGTGCTATGGCCATACAGTAAGCACTCCACTACAGGGATACCCACAAAGTTCTCCTACTGGAATGTGACAGTGATGTGCCTTACACCAATACAATGAAGCTGTAATCTCCAAAACCAGACAGATCATACCTCATGTTACCTCAGCTTTCCTACTTGTTGGAAATGACAACAGAGGCATAACTATGATTTTAAATATTTACTAATGCAGCTGTTTTGAGATATTGCATATGGGGTGTTTATGAGGGAGAAAAGCTCCACATCAGCTAAAGCTTGGCTTCCCTGACCACATCTGTCTCTACTCTGCTGCTTAAGTTGCATTGGTGGAAGTCAGAGGCAGTTTCATCATGCGTCCACCCACCAAGCTCCACAAGAACAGAACATCTACTTCTGCCTCTCCAATGTAGGCAAAGTGAGTGCATGAGCACCTTTTAACTGGCTGAAATAAGGGACTCTGAGTTCAAAGTGTTGGGCCCTTTCTAAGCATGTGTACCCTGGACAATCAACAAACAGGACAAATCTAGGTCTAGAAGCATGGGTTATATAAGGGGAGTGAGGCAATGAGGTAAGGAGAGTTAAACACTGAAATGTGCCTACAGAACCTGTCAGATCTTCAGTACTGATAATTCTCTGTCTGGCAGGTCACAGGCTTAGCTGACTCTGTTGGGGCAGGGAGTCTGGTTAACAGAATGCTGTGAGATCCTTTCAGTCCCTATGGTAAGAGATTTCTTTTGCTGACACCTCCCCTTCTGCAGATGAAGAGCACAGGAAAACACAGACTACAGCAGGTGACTCACTGTAGAATCATAGAATTGTTTCAGCTGGACAAGATCTTTAAGATCATTGAGTCCAGCCCTTAACCTATCACTGCCTATCCCACTACTGTATTAGTGGATATCCTGTATTAAATTTTGTGTGTGAGAATTCCCATAATTTTCTGGATGCCACTTTAAGAAACAAAATACACTGAACTTTCATTGTGTTCTGGGAAGCAAAGCTGGACAGCACATCAGCAGTTATGGTATTACCTATAGACTTCTGCTTCCTCCTGGGAGTTGTTTTCCTTAGAACCAAAGCTGATTCCCATTTTCCACTTTGCTGATAGCTCTGTTTCTGCAGAGCTTCTGCTATAGTAGGAACTGTTGTGCACCCCTCCTTCTCCTTCCCACCACTGTATACATACCCACACACTTTCTCCTTTCCAGAACAAAAGCCTTTTCTAGTTTTTTAAGAAATTTTACAAAGTTATATTCACTACTCTTATATAGTGATAAAAAATATTAAATAATTAGTTCCAAAACATATTTCAATAGGGAAAGTGTAATTGTTACCCAGGAACCGTGTCCCTACCAACTTTGTATTTAATCTTAAAACAGTCATGAGAGAAAAGCTTTTGGGTAAGGTGGGCTCCCTTACTCAGTTCTGGTTGTTACCTGGGATCAAAACATTTGATTTCAGAGGATGACTTATGCAAGGATTCTGGAATCAAAACTCATTACCTTCAGATATTCCCAGTTACTGTCTTATGGAATTATGTTTGGGATTTAGTTCACAGTCTGCAAGCAGTAATGACAGAAAATCAGGACAGGGTATGTTTACACAGCTTTGATATCAGAGTCCTTGAAAATACATTCTATCACCTTTAGCAAAACAAGCCTCCAATAAGCACATGAAGCAGGTTCCCATCTCTGTTCAAGAATTCTCTTATCTCTTAACCCTGGTTCACAGGCTAATGAGACTGCTTTGAGAAAACTGTCTTGAAGTGCCTCCCCTTGATCCTTTCCAGAATTCTGCAGGCTGTATGGTTCATTCCATGTTTCTCAGAATACTGCCTAGCCCCTGCCATAATCTGTCTCCTTGCTTCCTGAGTGCAGGAACCCCTCACATCAGAATTGAAGAGCCAGAAACAGGATATTTAAAGGAGGACAAGGAGGTGGCAAAGCTCACTGCCTCTACAGGGAGCAATTGTTATACTTTCAGGGAAGTATTTCATCCAGTCAGGAAGCCTGGAAGATGTACTTCCTGAAAGAAGGTGGTTCAGTGTCGACAGAAGTGCTAATAGGAACTGTCTGTGACTACTGTTAAAATAATAAAAGGAGGAGATATATGGCCAATCATTCAGCCCTTCCCCTTTGCACAAGGCAGTATTTTAATATTCTTTGCATTGACACAGTGCTCAGCAAAGCCAAACACTACAAAATACAGTCACAAACCAGCACGTCAATTTGCACAAGGAAAATGGGATGGGGAAGAAGTGCAACAAGTGCCATGCAAAACATTTCCAGGCCTAATTAAAAAAAGAAGAGAGTTTTAGACTGAGTTCTCCTTACCCCAGAAAAAGGTATGGATTCAGACCCTGACACTGGAAGAAAAACAGTGCCAAATAGCATTACATGGAAAAAAAAATAAACCAAAACACAAAACCTTATCTAAACTCCCATTCTGTAAAGGAAGTCTGAGAGAAAACTTGCAAGCACCTGAACACTGACAATTACTGTCTTTTGTTAAAGTCTGCAAGAAAATAGCACCTGAAACTGGAAACAGATTTGCTTTGTTGTTTTGGAGCAGCTTATGAACTATTAACTGGGTTTAAAACACACAGAACAGCAGTGAAACACTTGAGATGGGGGAGTTGTGGAGCACTGTACTACAAAAACTGAATAGCACAAGGCAGTGGAACAGACCTTGATTATCAAGCCTCAGAATAGAATCAGACTAAGACCAGAGCTGCTTTTGCCAGCAGCAACCTTATCAGGCAAAGCACCACCATTCCCCCCACTTCAAAATAAAATATAAAACAAAGTTTAAAAAAAAAAATCAAACCCACCCCATATTTTTATTTATTATGCCTCTCTTTTTAAAAAATAAGATTTCAAACAGCATGGTGGAGCTTAATCAGTGCTCATGGTAAGCCTAGTAGGGTTTTCCCTTTACATTACAGAGCTGTAGTAGACCTGACTGGGCCAGTTTACAGAGAGTGCAGCCCTGTAAATGTAGTCAAGCTGAAAACAATGGCACTGCTCACACACGTGATGATGGTTTTGTGCAAGTAATGCTCATAGGAAGGAAGGTGTTCAGGATACAGCCCCACTGATGGTGATTTTGTGGCACAAAGTCACTTCAGTAAAAGAGAATAAAGCTGCATATGCTGAAGTGTAAAAAAGAGGAAAAGATCCTTTGCTATATAACAGATATAAAGTGTCTCTGGGTACTTCCTTATCACACAAAACCCAAAATATCCTGGAAAAATTCAATCAGCAGTTTCAACCATCCATTCAGAGTGAAAATAAATGTTATTTATAACAATTTGTGATGGTTCTGAAACAATAAAGAAAACATACAAATTAGATGGATACCATAAAGACCTGATTATGCAACAGCTTTGCCTATTTCACTGCAGCAATAACCAACCAAATAAGGACTGAACAGAACACAGTTCAGTGATCTTCTAAAGCAAAAGAATATTTGCTTGTGTTACCAGTTTGGCTACTTAAAATAAATAGTTTTGGTAAAGCATTATCATTAGGGGACTTATTTAATGAATTTTCATAACCTACATCACAATGATCCTGAGACAGCTTTGTACTCCACTTACAGATTTTCAAGACAAAAGTTTTGTTCTAAAAAGACAGCAAATACATTTGGAGGAGGAAAAAGACACCTTCTATTCATCAACATGAAACTGAAATTGCAAAGGTTTCTCTTCCCTGCTTTGCTCTCCTCAGAGCCATGGACCTTCACACACCCCTGTGGGTGAGAATCCACATTTAAAATTTGATTTGTGGATGCTGCTTGAAGCATCATTAACTCATCCCTCATGCCCTAAGAGCTACCTCAGAAGGGGTCACAGAGTCCTAGTGCTGGCCAGGAGCCAGGGACAGCGTGGGGAGCAGCCAGCCATTCTGCTATGGACTGGAGGGGGTTCCGGAGTGAATTTGAGAGTTCCTCTGCATTTCCACCTCTATTCCACAGCCCAAGATCTCCTGCAGAGTTTGTAACTGTCTACAGACACAAAAAGCCATGCTCCTCCTGCTGGATTTTTATGCTGTTGTCTAACAGTTATTTGTTTGCTGAATACTTTCATAAAGTTATCAAATCAGCAGTAAGATTTTGTACAGTTTCACACAGCTTAAGGACGTGAACTTCTTTTGGCCAGATCCTATCCACACATGACATCACAGAATTGATATTTTAAGGCAATTCCTGCTTTCCTTGCAAGCTGAGAAAAGCAACTATAGGAATTAATGATACTATCTTGTCCAAGTTCCGTTTTCAAGAGGAAAATAATCTTCTTTGTTACAGTTTCCTGTACTAAACATTCTTACCAATGAATTACCGGATTTGGTCCTGAAGTATTCCGTAGCAAGACTTGGAACATTTGCACACACATTATGATATTAAACCAAGCTATGCATAGCTTCCAAGAAAAGAAATTAATCGGAGAAATTAAGAAGAGAAATAGGCATTATGGGTTACAGAGAAAATCCTGCACTTCAGCATGGTACAACAGAAGTAGGCAGTATCACCAATACATCACTCTCTCATGCATATTTATAAAGATCCATATGGAAAAGCTCCTACCCACAAATGCACCAGAGAGAAAAATGCATAGTTCTTTGGGAAATGGGCTTTGTATAATTTGATAGAAAAAACTTTACTGTGGCATACTTGAAAATAGATTGAGAATTATTGCCCACTTTGAACATTTCCTGAAATGCACTGTAATACCAGTACAAAGCTGACAGCATCAATCAGGAATCTTCAGAGATGCTTCATTTGATTTTTCAGAGAGATGAGAAAGCAACAAAGTGACTGGACCAAGCAATTCCGGATACTTACAGCACATTAATCAATTTGAAATGAACTCCTTTTGTCTGCAGCTGTAATGGTTTACAAGACATTTCCAAAACAAATAGATAATATTTTCTTTTCTATTACAACTGATCAAACTCTAAAACTTAGAAAAGAATTTAAAAAAAAAAAAAAGCAAAACAACCACTAAACAATAGTAGTATTTTTTTATTAAAGAACATTCTTACAAATGTGAAAACATGGTTACAGAAGTTCAAATAAAGCTTATTTTTTAAATTCTATCTGACCTTGGACTTGACAAAACTGTATGTGGGTCAAGATTATGAAAGGGCTTCCATTATGTGAAGTTATCTAAGTATTGTTCAGACTGGTTTTCAGGATGAAATACTAGCTGAAGTTTGTATTTACTTCATGCACAATCACTTTAACCTTGCTATTTGCACAGCAGATGTCTTCTTCACAAGACTACAGAAGCTATTGACTATAAATCTTGATAAGATAAGCTGTTCATTCCTTGCTTGTCAGAGCACTCTAAAAAGTCCCATAAAAGAAAACAATTACTGAACTGAGGTAAATATGAAATGCTGATCCTAGAGCCCTTACGGGGATTTCAATAGGACTTCTGTCCAAGAGAAACCATCAGAATTAGAACCATTGTAAGAAAGTCATTACACAGAATTCAGTTCTCTTGTGAAATTTAATGCATATGAATGCCAAAACTGCAGTTACAATTTCATCTAATTGGTACAATTTTGAAATCTCAACAGGTAAAAAGAAGATGAAATGAGCATAATAACTTAGCTACCTCCTTTATCCTTGCATCTACCTATTCAGCCATTAGTGACACAACTGTGGGGCTAAAACAGGAGTGAAAAGGCTTGGATTCCTTGTCCCGTGTTGGAAGAGAGTGGCCAAGACCATCACCTCAACAGCTTAACAGAAGCCTCCACTGAGTGCTTTCCACTATCTCTGGAAATAGCTTTGAAAAGCAGATGCCTTACGTCGTTGATTAAGAAAGTTTGTTCCACTTATGAAAATGACACCACAATCAACACAAGAAGGATTGAGGGCTCAGACCTCCTGTTACCATCATCATGGTATAAAAAATACACAGCAGATGGTATTTTGGGCACGTGTGTCTTCACAATAGTGGTTTAAAAAAATAAATAAACAGATGAGGTGGAATACCCTGCAGAGATGGAAAGATTGTTCCTTTATTTGGAGCTATGAACATGCTCAGGGCAAAGTTTTTAATTGATCCTAAAAAAGCCTGTCAATTTTGAACTTAAGTAAATTGCCTTTAGAGATTCACTACAAGGAGAGAAGCCTTACCTTCGTAGTCTCTGTCCACAAGGGGAAACAGAAAACCATCATCATCTAAAATGAACTTTCTAGAAATACAAACCTGATTCTGTTTTTACTTATGTGATGCTAATGAGCTGCTCCTGAAGTTACTGAAGTTGACAGGCGGTCGAGCCATTTTCTAGGGCAAAACTGACTTTCTGTGGGATAGTAACTCATTAATGCTAAGCATCAGAAGAAAGCCTGTGATTAAAATTCTTTTTTATAGGATTCCATGCTTTGACATACAATATTCTACAGCCTTTAGACCTTGGGGAATTTCAGAATGGGAAAGTTATCTGCAACCATACCTTAAAAGAAGACTTAATGGATAAAATAACCAAGTGATTGGCCAATCACACAAGAATGCCATATGCTAGTAACTATCTTTAAAGCATATATACATTAGGACAGGCCTCAAAAACCCACATTGGAATTACTATACATATACTGCTTCAGGTAATCTGTGTGTACTCAGTCCAATCAGCCAGATTTACTCAGTTCATACAGGGAATTCTGCACTGGCAAGACCACAGTCACCATATGTGTGCTGCAGTTCAGTCTCCTTTGCCTGCATGCTGTTGTCAAAGCCTTCTGAAAAGCAGAGATTCCCTACTGCACTCTCTGAATTAAAAGAACCAGAAATTATAGAAGTATGTGGTCTCTACTACATCCCCTTTCAGACTTAACTAGCTATCCAATCACAGAGTGAAACCAAGCAGAATTATATGACTGATGGAACTGATGCACTCGAATCGCTATTTGTGAAACTGTTCCTCTCAAAGTGACCACAGACACTTAACACAAGCCATGAAGAAGGACTTTCTTCAGTACCTTGGAATCAAAGTTTAACAGATCTGGTAGTGATTTTCCTAGTTCCCTCTCTCAGGCTTCTCAGATTTAATTTTCATCATTTTTGACAAGTCTTCAAGTATTTTCTAAGTTAGAAAAGCATGACAAATTTGTTTTCAGAGACCTCAGATTCCACAATTTTCCATATCCTTATGAGCTGTGGGCCCTACTTGCTGAGCACCATGACCCAAGTGTTCTTCCATAATTGCTGCACACAGTAAAGCAGCTGTCTTGAGGCTATTTCAAACACACCTCTTGTAAAGAAGAAAATAGTCATAAGATCAGGTATATCATCTTCTAAGGATGGGAAGTCACATGGTGACAATGATGTGGGTGAGCTGCAGAATTAGGTCTGTAACTAGAAAGCATTCCTAACAGACCTAAAAGCAGCAGACTGTATAAATATGATGGTTAACATGAAATTCAAGATGCAGACCTATTTGCAGGAGAACATGCAGAGAAGTGATTACTGACTTACAGCAAATAAACATGACATAAGATTACCTTTAAATGAGACAAATCTCTAACTAATTAAACAGGACCTATTCATCCTTCATGGTAAAGCATCACATCAGCCTTAGGAAGCAATTTCATTGCTAGAAAGCCACAGGCACTCTCAGTAAGTCAGATGCATTTCCTTTAGCCATGTTGGATGACTATACTGCCACCTGGAATGTTTTTGTAGTGGATCACAAGCCTCGTACCTGTTAACAGATGCATCAGGCTTCCAGACTCCTAACACACCTCTACAGTCCACAGAAAGACATCCACAGTGTACAGCTCTACATTCCAACACACTAATCTAATGCTAAACCTGCAAAGTAGACTGAAATATGCTACTTCTAGTGGAGGTTTGCCTCCACTGCAATCTCTTGTTCTCTTCTATTTCACATCAACTTCCATATTGTAACCTACCTCCTCCTCATGGGAGCAGAAGGAAAACTCAAAGCTCAGGTTCCTACTTTGGGAGAATAACAGGACAAAACTCAGTTAAGGGGAGAGCAGAAGGAAGGAAGGGCAGAGGAGAAGGAAGGAAGGGCAGAGCGGCAATTGAAAAAGAGTCACAGAACCACAGAAGGTAAGGTGTTGGAGATCTGGAGATCATCCTGGAGATCATCTTCTCCAACCTCTGGAGATCATTTAGTCCAACACCCCTGGCCAAAGCAGGTTCACCTACAGCAGGCTGCACAGGAATGCATCCAAGGGGGTTTTGAAAATCTCTAGAGAAGGAGACTCTGATCTCTGATGTTTAAGGAGTCCTTAAACTTCTACATTTTCTCCTAGTATGCCTGGTTCCTATCTCCAGCTGCCAGTCTGTCAAGTCTGACAATAACTGCTGTGATAGAAATCTGCTAAAGAAAATAGGATGCCATGAACAGACTGTTTAATCTAACAGTGGGAAGCTTATATTAGCAATGAACACAGAAGTGTGAAGTCTTCACAAAAGCCAAGAAAAGTGCCACTTTTCTGCCCTGTACTTGAGCAGGGTTTTTCATTGGTTATCTTTATTATGGAGCACAGAAATGCAGGACTTCTACACGTGGATTCATAGCTATGTTAATGTAATACCATGTGATTCCACCTGTTCCAGAATAAGAACAGTTTATTCCAGTTCAGATGTTCTGCTTCTAAAGCTTTCACTCATAAGCTCATGGAAACATGAATGAAAAGAGGGAGAGCTTGCCTTTCTCTGTGGACTTCTGCTCTGGTAGCAGTTAAATCTGGAAAGGAACACCAAAAGAGTCGTGGTCTGTTCTGCAGTCACAGAAGAGATGTAATGGAAATTGTTTCAGATTAGCTACAACACTGACAGTCTTCCTAAAGACCACATGGACCATAAGGCTTATGGAACAAGCAACCAGATACGGTAAACAAAGATCTAAAATGCAACGGGACAGACTGACATGGCTTTTGTCTCATTAAGAGGGTACACAAGACCAAAACCTTTAGAAATTTGGGAAAAAAACCCACAAGCTCTTCAAGTCCAGAATAAAGCTAAAAAAACCCAAAGACTCTACAAGTCATGGACTGTCCTATGACAGCTGTCGAAAGGCTCAGGTGCCTATGGATCAACAGACGGGTACGCGCAGTGACTTAAGACAAAAAGCCCACCACTTCTGTATACACCCATGCCAGTTTTTAGAACACATTTTTTGCTGGAAGCCACGGAAGCATAAGAGCAAGGATAATGAATAAAGAAGAAGTGGTCAAGACCAAATATTTATTTACACTACACGTGGGTAACAGCAAGGTTCTGAGGAGCATGTTTAACAGAACATACATTAAACATCCTCCCCCTCAATTCACACTTTGAGACACTGTTTCCTGAAACTGCTGTTGTTTGGCTCAGGCTTGAAATAAATATATTCCATCAGAAAAATAAGGCATTTTGGATGGGATGAGGAGTACAATGGTTTACACATTTTTCAAGATCAAAATCTGTAGACATGCACAACAAAGCAACTGTAGAGAAGAGCAGAACGGCGCCGGTACAAATCATGGTAAGGCATACTCTGACAGTGTACCTGCCTCAGGAAACAAGAAAGAGTACAAACATTCCATATACATATTTTTAATTCATTCAAAGGAGGCTTCTACTGTTTGAAGATAAAGCAATCTCAAAACCCTGGAGCAATGCTGTATACTTAAATATATAATACTATAGTATATACTTTAAAAGTTGGAAAGCTAAATAATTCAAACCATCCCTCACAGCTGAGGACCTCCCCTGTAGGAAAAACCTAAATTGTCCTTGGCCATTTCCAAGGAGACAGCTTATCAGGTAACAGAAGTGACTAAAGGCAGATAATCTCTTTCTCCTAGCAAGAAATGTGTGCCAGACTGAGAAAAGTGGCATTGGTTAGCTGACCCATAAGTCATTTATTAACACTTCTTAACATTGCCTAGNTGTGGACTTCTGCTCTGGTAGCAGTTAAATCTGGAAAGGAACACCAAAAGAGTCGTGGTCTGTTCTGCAGTCACAGAAGAGATGTAATGGAAATTGTTTCAGATTAGCTACAACACTGACAGTCTTCCTAAAGACCACATGGACCATAAGGCTTATGGAATAAGCAACCGGATACGGTAAACAAAGATCTAAAATGCAACGGGACAGACTGACATGGCTTTTGTCTCATTAAGAGGGTACACAAGACCAAAACCTTTAGAAATTTGGGAAAAAAACCCACAAGCTCTTCAAGTCCAGAATAAATCTAAAAAAATCCAAACACTCCACAAGTCATGGACTGTCCTATGACAGCTGTTGAAAGGCTCAGGTGCCTATGGATCAACAGACAGGTACGCTCAGTGACTTGAGAAAAGACAAAAAGCCCACCACTTCTGTATACACCCATGCCAGCTTTTAGAACACATTTTTTGCTAGAAGCCAAGGAAGCATAAGAGCAAGAATGATGAATAAAGAAAAAGTGGTCAAGACCAAATATTTATTTACACTACACGTGGGTAACAGCAAGGTTCTGAGGAGCATGTTTAACAGAACATACATTAAACATCCTCCCCTTCAATTCACACTTTGAGACACTGTTTCCTGAAACTGCTGTTGTTTGGCTCAGGCTTGAAATAAATATATTCCATCAGAAAAATAAGGCATTTTGGATGGGATGAGGAGTACAATGGTTTACACATTTTTCAAGATCAAAATCTGTAGACATGCACAACAAAGCAACTGTAGAGAAGAGCAGAACGGCGCCGGTACAAATCATGGTAAGGCATACTCTGACAGTGTACCTGCCTCAGGAAACAAGAAAGAGTACAAACATTCCATATACATATTTTTAATTCATTCAAAGGAGGCTTCTACTGTTTGAAGATAAAGCAATCTCAAAACCCTGGAGCAATGCTGTATACTTAAATATATAATACTATAGTATATACTTTAAAAGTTGGAAAGCTAAATAATTCAAACCATCCCTCACAGCTGAGGACCTCCCCTGTAGGAAAAACCTAAATTGTCCTTGGCCATTTCCAAGGAGACAGCTTATCAGGTAACAGAAGTGACTAAAGGCAGATAATCTCTTTCTCCTAGCAAGAAATGTGTGCCAGACTGAGAAAAGTGGCATTGGTTAGCTGACCCATAAGTCATTTATTAACACTTCTTAACATTGCCTAGGAACTGCCTCCACAGAATATAGATCTAAGTTTGTGGCAAAGAGAGACAAAAACTTGACAATTGAGTCTTGGTAACAGACTAAGGATGGGTACTTACAACACGATGTAGGCAAATGGAGTATTCTATAGCTGGGTCATAGTATGGAAAAACCCTTCCTTCAAAATGGATATAAACTGATGGCCAAAGAATTGGGGCAAGAACTTAACCCCTCTCAAAATTATAATAGGCATGAACTTGTTTCCATCTAGTTGTTAGCAAAGATGAGTCCTGCTAAATTACTCTCACTTGCTAATGACAGCTTTGTTCAGAAATACTAAAAATGTGCACTTGTGTATGTCAAATGATTCTTCAGTAGACACAGCTGACACCTGAATTAGCAATACTTACTGACTTTGTGTAAGTTTAGCATAAAGGCATCACAGAATTCCAAATTACAAACTCTATGAAAGACACTAATCCAGACTAAACAGTCTTTGGGATCTGTATTCCAAAATATGTCAAAAAATGTCATTTTTCAAGTAGGAATTTCTCTTTCCTCACTTTTGCAAATCCTTTAGTAGCCACTCCTCTGCCTTAAACCTTGAAAATCACCAGTTAAAAAGGTATGTCTCAGCTTCCCCAGTCCAACAGAAGGAGGTTCAAAGGCCAAGGCTTTATTGTTCAGTTTTCTGTCTGTACTGCTGTAGATGCCAGGACCAGGGAAGGAAACCAACCTGGTGAAGATTATCTGCAAGAACTACATTCTTCAGCAAGAATAGCTCCAAATCCACCAGGCATTAGAAAAAGACAGAGATGGGGTACACCTAACTGGCCTTATTGCCCAAGAAGGTCTCAGCAATGTAAGAACCAGAGAAGATGAAAAGCACCATTCCAATTGACAGCAGTGTTATTTGTTCATGCATTATTAGCAGGATGCCTTACCTTGTATTTCAAACTCCACAAGTTCAGCCAAAACTCTGACAGAGGAGATTAAAATGCATGCTGCAAGGAAACTTCAGTTAGCACAGAGGCAAGTTAGGCAACTGTGATATTTAATGGGTTCATTTGCCTTGGAAAGGAAGAGAGGAACAGTGCCCTGCCATTTTAAGGGACTAATCTAACTGGGGAGAGGAAGTCTGGAAAAATGCACTTCAAGGTTTATGTTCCATTATTCAAGTGAATAATAGTAACAACAGCAGTCTTGGAATAAACCACAACTCTTCTGGTGTTATAGAGCAGTTTCTTAATATAAAAGCAGTATTCAGACATGGACTGAGAAGAAGTAAAAATTAATCTCCCAGGAAATTAACAAGTGTACAGATTATTTATGTAACATATTCATCAAAACTGAAAAATGAATGACAAAAGTAAAAGATAAGGAGTCAGCACATGTTACATTCTCAAGAACAGTCTTTTTTTAAAATTATTCTAATATTTCACCTTTTATTTTAAACTATTTTATTTTTTTTCATTTTACTTGCTTTTTATTCTAAAATATTTTTGGTTTTCTGCAGGACTTCAGCTGCTGGCTGTAAAGTTTTGAGCTCCATTCACACTACCATCCTGAAACAGACTCATTATTCCATGATCTTGCATTCTCAATCTATAGGACAAGTTCCCTTTAAAGCCAGCTGCACAAGGGATCACAGCAGTGGACAGAAGGTAATAAGCAGCTCTCCTCAAGAGGTCCCTTCTGGTCTGTGTCAGAATATGGCTTCTCAAGGTGTGCAAAGGAAGAAGGGATGAGAGATGTCTGGATCAAACCTTCCCTTGAACTTTTTCCGTTTGAAATTTCTCCCTATTTTCCTATGACTGGGAAACATGGGGGTTTTTACTTTGATTGGCATAAGAATTCCAATTGCTTACAAAGTATATCGACATAAACAAATCATTTCATTTGTTCATTATTATTAGGAAAAGTACAGTATCAATGCCAGTTAAGGTTTCAATGAAACAATATGCAACAGAAATTTATGTCACGTTAGAATGAAAGAAGCATCTCAATATGCTGTACTCAGTACACAATTCAGTGTATTTTAAAACTTTGCTGAAGAATTGGAGATTTCATCTTCATGGTATTAATTACCAATGAAATCCTGCTTTCTGTTTTCCCTCCCAGCCCCAAGGAGACCTCAAACCAAAGATATTAAGGCACTGTGATGAAGTTCACAAAAGAATGTCAGACACTGGGACATGTGAGGCTTGCTTCCACTGAAGTAAACAGTAAAAAAGGAAAAACAAGGTTTGTACCTTGTCACATGTGGAGTTCCCTTGGCAGAGGGCTTCTCATGGAAAAGAAGAATTCAGTTTTAAATACTTTAAAGGAATAATCATTACTTAAAGATAACAATCGCTAAAGAAAACGTATCAGTTTCAGCAGTTTGCCACTAGATGGAGCAATATAATATTAAAATTTCCATTGATAAAGAAAATCCTCTTGAAGTTTCAGGTCTTTCACCAGTTTCTCTCTTTCACATTTTTCCCATTGCCAGATTTATTTTTTCTTTATTTATTTTATGCTAAGGCCACGTGGAAATACAGTGCCCTTACAGATCATGCAAGTAAGAAAAAAAGTTGCAGATGAATAAATGCAAATGTTTCTATAATTTATCTGCATTACAGCAAAGATTGGAAACAGTGTGAGGAAATCTGCAGTTTTAAAGCACTTCAGTTAAATTATTCGTTTATCCACACCATATAACCTTCAGAAACATCAAGCTTTAAGAAATAATAAGCAGTTTATCAGAGTATTATGCTCTCTGTTCACCACAGACAACAGAAGAACTTTTTGCGAGCAAAGATTATTCAAAACTAGGAGACTTAAGCCTAGTCTGAACCTCAGCCTAACTATCACATATTTCGAATTCTTCTATATTTTAATATCAAAACTGAGAATTAAGAGGATTTTGTACTAGCACATGAGAAAAAGAGACTCGACCTCATTAGTGTGAGTCCCAATTTACATTAGTTTTACCTAAGGTCCCCGTAGAACTACAGCACCTTCCGTCAGTGCAAGAAAGAAAGTTGAACCTCTGTCTACCTAAATCTTAAATGTTAATTTCAAGCACCAATTTACAGTTTTTGCTATCCAAAATAATTCCTGCTAACATCCATCTCTACCTTGTAGAATAGATGTGTATGTTTAAAAACCATAAACCAGTGTTGGGGCTGAAGGCAGCTCTGAGGCACCAAAGGGAGTAAATCCGCAATGATTACATGGGTCTTACAATCCTTCTTAAATACTGGATTTGCTGGGAAAAGGGGAAGCAATAAACAGAGTTAAGGACAGCCCGTGAATGGCAACCCCCAACTGACCTCAGTTTCACCTTTTTCTTTGAAATAACTTCTGTTGTATTATACTTCTGAAAGATTCATATTTTTGAAGGACGGTTTGATAATCTGAATGTTATGAAAACAAGTTAGAATATACTGTCTGCTGCATCTAAAGTAGGCATGTCTCATAATACAGCATACAACTTTATTACCCTGCCTACTATTGCACTTTTCTCATGTTAAATCAACTTCTACTGGCATAGCAGGTGTAAATAGCAACTGGATTTACTGTTGGGTTTAGGTCCATGGTGAAAATATATGCTTTTAATGTATAGATGTGGTGCTTTCTTCTAGTAATTGATACTATAATCCACCATGATTAATAAAAAACAAGTATGCCCAATTAAGCTAAACTCTTTTGCCTCAATCAAATCATCTTCAAGGACACAGCAGTTCAAGATTAGCCTACTAATGGATCTCAGGATGGAGAGAAAGAACATAGGACAGAAGACGGGTAAATGCTGTTATTTTATTTTTAGATTATTACACTCCATTTTCATGTTCTGCTCCATCACTGCACCACTTCCAGTAAGCAGGGGACAGAAAGAAGAAAGCAAAGAACAAGTCAAGAGGAAAAGAATGAGATCATGCTGAATAAGGCATTCCATTAGTTGGAAGTTCCACTTCTGTAAAAGCTGCCTTCGTTAGAGCTAATAGATCAGCATTGCAGCAAACAAAGAAGCAAATGGATGTAAAGACAATTCAAGTTATCACATTTCAAATATCAATCCAGTACACTTCAGTCCTCTCTGCCATTACCTCCACCTCAGTGTTTGTCTCTGGCTGATGGGCTAAGAAAACAGATCAGGACTCCAAAACATTTTTCCACATGTTCTTCAGTAGCTTCTAGCCTCATTTTCTTTACAAAGAAGAAATGAGTTCACTAATTACAAACTACCTGCTAGGCAGCAAACCACCTTGAAAGTATTTTCTATTTCTACTAGAATAGTTCATTATATGATTATAATAAATGGTTCAAATCCAAGGTCACCATGACTTCAGCAAATGCATTTCAAGATACTTTGAAGCTCCTTAATCCAAACTGATTCAATTTAGCCTTTTAGATATCCAGTATTTGCTCTATAGCATAAAAACAGGCTAATTCACAACACTGTTTACAAGACAATGCATTACACCTTAAAAATAAAATTAAAATAGAAAAAAAAATTACTAGTATCTCTCTAAGCAAATTAAGAGAAGCACTAGAGTTTAACTACTGTTGCTCTTGCAGATACCTAATTATTTCAGTTTTCAGTCAGAAGAGCCACTCCATAACTAACTTTTCAACAAGTCTCCAGGATAGAAATCTCATCTAAGCCCTCCTATATTGTATTTTTGGGCAACCTGAAAATGCCAACAGATTTGATTCACACAAGAGAAAATGCCTTTGAACATTCTGAAGATGTGCAAGTTTCAGTTACTGTTAGTTATAAAGGTATCCCAAAGAGAATGCGTGATTAACTTCCCTGCTCACTCGTATTTGACCATTCAACTCCAAAGAAGATGGGACTAGAAAGAATAAAGAAGGATAAAAAGAGATACCATTCTTACTTCATCACTAAAACAACAATCTGAGTGGAATACACTGTATCAAGCCATCTCCAAAACACAGGGTTCAAAAGCAGAAGAATATGAGTCAAAGCAAGATGAAGCTCACTAAACTACACGAGAGCAAGTTTGCCACAGCACGAGAATAAAAGAATTGGCAGTGAAGGAAGACAGGGAGCCAAGAGAAGGAAGAGGGAAGAGGAAGCAGTAACATACTTGGTATCACTACTAACATTTTTTGAATGTCTTTCTCTTCATATTGTTTGATGAAATTGTCTTTTTCTCATTCAAACTAAGCTCTCTTCTCTCTTGTGGCTGTCAATCCCAGCAGAGGAAGGGGAATGCAATGAGAGCTAGTTATAAACCTGCCTGGTAACTCTCTTGTTTTAAGTGTTCATTAGATGAAGACAGATCTGCCCTTTTAATTCCGAGACATTGCATACTAAGTACAAGTTAATAACTAGTTAGGACTTCAATCCCTGACAGAATTACATGTGCAGGATACTCTCTCTGAGAGGAGATAAAGACATGGAGGGAAAAAGCAGCCATCAAGTTAATCATGACCAAAAATGATTACCATCTAAGACTGAGTGTCTGATGAAGTCTGTTTCGGGATCATTTGGCACAGTTGTTTATAATGTCCACAAACACATTAGAGCTAAAAGAAAACTTTGATCACCAGACACAGCACTGCAGCTGTACAAGTCCTAAGCAAAAGACTTAGCTCCTGTTTCTCTCAATTTTTGCTGTAGATTTCAAAACAGTAAATTAAAATTGGTTGAGGACAACCAAATGTTCACAATTCACACACACATCAACTTTGATAGCACAGGGTGAAACCAGTCTGCCAGTACCATGAGGCAGAGGAGGAGGGACATAACCTTCTGCCTTTTGCACACCCTGCTGGGAGCTGCTAGCAAGTCTGCAGTCTGGCATTGCTTGCAGCAATGGATTTTCCAAAGGCAGGTCAAATCCCACCTTTGAAGCATGCAACATGGACATCCCTGCAGCAGCCTTTCAAGCACAGGTCTCCTACTTAGCAAAGATTTCTCTGGGGATGCCCATGTCTGACTCATCCATTGCAATACATTTCCCTTTCTTCCAAATGCAGACTGGGACTTCCACTTTGTGACTCTCAAACTGTTTGTTTATTTTATATTTGTAAAACCTTTTGTAGGAATTGGATTTTCCTAAAATCATGGAAAGTTGCACACCCTAAATCTGCACATGAAGAGCCTTCAACTGTCTCCAGAGCACCACTTCTCTAATGTGGATGGCTGTGACCTAAAGGTGCTATGAATTTCTTCACAAATTCAGTCTTC
>VWZY01009381.1:0-35381 GCA_013399075.1 Chloroceryle aenea
AATGACACCAAGTTTTGGAGATGCAGTTGTGAATTTGGATCAATATGGTGACATTTACCTTTGGAGGATAGACTTTCTTCCTGTCATAAACTAACAAAAAAAATTATATTCTTCTTTCCACTGGCTTTCCACAAGGGATTATCAAATTAATTCAGAGTGTGTGCACGCTGAGGGGTATTAATTGATTGCTGAATCTAAACCAGCTTCCAGTCAATATTTCTCCCTGAAACAAGAGTGGAGCTCTGAATGCTTCCACCATCCTCAGGTTCAGCCATAGCCTACTGGTTTCCTAAACTTCCCAGCAATGAAGGACCCACGAATCCAAGAGCAGCACTGGTCAGGCACTGGGAAAGGGCTGCCAAAGGTCCCACCTGTAAATTGGCTTCTTCGACTGCTCCGTTGTCACCGGTCCCTGGGCAGTAGGGCAGGGGATGACTGAAGAGGCAGAACACGGCTGGTAACAGCCAGAAATGCAGAGCTACATTTGGTGAGTGCCTGACTCATCAACTGGACCTGTTGGAGTGGGGCCAGAGGAGGCCACAAAGGTCATATGAGGGCTGGAACACCTCTGATGAGAGGCAAGGCTGGGAGAGTTGAGGGTGTTCAGCCTGCAGAGGAGAAGGCTCCGGGGAGACCTTCTGGGGGCCTTTCAGTATCTGAAGCTGGGGAGGGATTTTTAACAGTGATAGGATGAGGGGTGATGGCTTCACACTGGAAGAGAAGAGATTTAAACCAGGAATTAGGAAGCTGTTCTTCACCATGAGGATGGTGAGACACTGGAGGTTGCCCAGAGAAGCTGTGGATGCCCCACTCTGGAAGCATTCATGGTCACATCAGCCTGGGCTTTGAGCAACCTGGTCTAGGTGTCCCTGTCCACAGCAAGGGGGTTGGGACCAGACCATCTTTAACATTCCTTCCAACCCAAACCATCCTGTGACCAACCCAGAAAGCCCAAGCCAAGACTACAACCTGGCCACAGCTCCTGCTCTTCAGCCAAATTCTTTTCAACAGAGAAATTTTACAGAGATCACATGAGAACTTGAAACCAGGGATCCCTAAAGCAAGAGGAGTTAAAAATCACCACCATCCCCCTGTTTTCACAGTACCCAACACCCATCATGATGCCCTCATGCCATTATTGGTCTAAACACCATTTTTCTGCAGTTAATGCCATAATACCAGATTTATTTTGCTCCTCAATGTTGTGCTCAGCTCCAAGTGTAGCTAAGCTGTGCTAAAAATTAAAAATAATAATAAAAAAATCAGCATCAGCCCAGAACCTGAACCTCTGGTCAAAAAAATCCTTTTTTAGTCCCTTGTGCAGCTTCAGCACAAGGTGCAAAGATGAGGAGACAGCTCTTGATTTATTCTTGAAAGACAAGAGTTGGTGAGCACACAGCAACAAGAAAAGGTCTTTTCTCCCTGCTCTGATTCAGCTAACAAGCACCAGCAGCAAAGTACAGCAGGTAGGATGGGAAGTGGTACCACTGAGGTTGCTGCTCCCTTCTCTCTTGCAGAGCAGAAAATAGAAGTTAAGCAGAGAGCTGAAGCCTCAGACATCAGTCACCTTGAAAAAACCCAACCCAAAAGACCTCAGTCTCTCCTTTTTTTACCCCCAGCACCACCAGCACTTTTTCATCTCACTGCTTCCATAAAGATGGGTCTCCAGCCCCATTGTGCTGAGCTGCACCCCGTATCAACTGAAGGAATGAGGGCCACCAAGCTATAGGGTATTTTATTTTGCTTTGCTTTTCTTCAGGTCACAGCCTAACATCCTTCCCTGAGCTTGCAGAGCACATCACCTAGACAAAGCTCTGCCTCTCTCCCCGAGTTCTCTCACTTCCCCGTGGCAAATAAAAGGTGCAGGCTGGAAATAGGGCAGCGAGCATCCCCCAAACGTGGCTGCAAAGCTCTTCAACAGGGGGATTTACCACACGTGTTTTTCCACTGCACGAGGTGTGGGGGGAGACATCTGCAAAGAAGGCAGATTATTTATGCTTATTTATGATTTATCTTCTTTCTTCCTGTAGCTTGAGAAGAATTTGGATTAGGGCTTCTCTGAATTGTCACAGAATCAATGTCTGGGTTGGAAGGGACCTCTAGAAGTCATCTGGTCCAACCCCCCTGCTGAGAGCATCCCCAACTAGAGCAGGGTGCTCAGACCCTTGTCAAGCTATCTCTAGGGTTGTGCTTCTGGCCCAGCCATCTCTACAATCAACCCTTCCCAAGCCCCTGTCACCAAAAAGACTACTAGAAAATAATCTTATACTCAGGGACCTCAGCTCCTTTAGCTCAGCAGAGAGGGTGGTAGGCAACTTTTGTCTGCTAGACTCTACATAGAGAAGTATGACAACAGGGAGCTCTTGAGCTTAGCAGAGAGAGAGAAAATACTTCAGTACTTAAGTGAAAAAAAGAACAAATTCAGACTAAAAATAAGGACCAGGAAAAGTAATGTCCAATGCTATAAGTTCTTGCATGCTAGTAACTTTCCTAGCCAAGACTGGATGCTATTTTACAGTGTGCATTAATATTTCAGATAGTTATTAATTTAGGGATAAACAATGTGTGGGTTATACAAAACCCCAGAATGGTAGGGACCTCTAAAGATCATCTAGTCCAGCTCCCCCAGAAGAGCTGAGCCTCCACACACCCGTGAAGTTCAGTGAGGGCTCTGGGCTGTGATACCCCCTGACTAACAAACCACAATGGATGGATACCTGGCTACCAACAATAAACCTAAACAAAATTAATCATCAAGGAAGTTTTAAACAGGGCTCAGTGGAAGAAGCAGGGTCAGAAGGGTACATCCAGCATAGGGGTGATCCTGCTGCAGTGATCCATGTATGTTCCTAGAGGACCATGGATGGTAAAGGGTTACCCAAAATCACATTCAGGAGAGAACAAAGTGTCCCTGCTGCAGAAACACTTCTTTACTGACCTGGGGGGGGAAAGAAGTCCTGCACTACAAGTCAGAATTACTCCTTGAAGTACTTTGATCGCAGTTGGATGTGCTCCCACCAAGTGTGTCTCACCTAGCTGATGAGAGCAGAGGAGCACAGCCCAGGGCATGCAGCTGCTCCTCCAGCAGCTGGAAACATCCATCACCCAGCATGAACCTGCCCGAGGCTTGTTTTGTTTTCCCAATTTAGGGGGAGCAAGAAGGATGCCTCTCAGCACACGCAACCCTCTTCTCTTGCCTCTGCCACCTTCAGGAGCCCAGCATTCAGTCTGTCTCCAGGGTCATGGCACCAGCCCTCAGAGGGGATTGGGACAGCCCCCACCCCCTCAAACCACACACCCAACAAGGTCCTTCAGACAATCTGAAGACAGCAGCCAGCACAGAAAGGATGTCACTGCTTGACAAGCAGTAGTCAACTCACCCAACTCCTCTCCAAGCCCGGGTATCTCAGCAGAGCCATCTCACAGCACTCGTGTCCAGGCTGCTTAACCTCTCCTCTCCCACGAGCAGAACAGCTAGTGACCTCAGCAGTGGGAAACAACCCCTACCCCTTGGTCATGCCAGACACCAGACCACAGGAATCCTCTGGCCATTGCTAATATAATGCTCCAGATCCTGCTCGACTGGGACACCCACTGCTACCTGGTGGTTTTCCTCCCACTTGTTATTCTCAAGCCCCTTCCATACTGACTCTGGGAGGCTCTGCAGAGCACCAGCAAGGCAGGAACTGGAGGGAGGCTGGATTTATCAGGACTGCAGGTTCCCCCCAGCCCCCTCCAATCAGCACCACCAGATGCAATGCATTAGCAAGAGTCAACCTTGCTTCTCCTGCTCCTACCTACACCTGAACCCCATCACATTCACACAGCTGGGCTGTGTCCAAAGGAGTAAAGGTGTAGCCAAAGTTACAGGGCAGAAAAGGGTTTCTCACTTCATCTGAAGCACACAAAAAAAAGAAAGAAACTTGAGAAGTTTAGAAGCTCACATGGGCAAAATTTCCAGTGCTTCATGCACAGTACTGCTGAATTTCCTAAGCAGAGTCAAAGCTTGAGTGTGGACATGCATTTAACACCTACCACAATGAAAGGGAAACTAAAAATCACTTTTTTTTCTGGAAGCATCACCAGGGTCCCACCTAGAATCCCCTGAAAGCAAGGGGAGCTTTTGCATTAATAAGAGTGGGAACAAGAACTCCTGGTTGTATTTATTCCCTCCAGCCTGCCAAGCTATATTTAAATCCCTTTCCTCAGTAGGAAGGAACTTAACCAACCTGGAAAACAACAAATCAATGTTACTTGCATTGTTTTTCATGTCTGACTACACATTAATGCTGTGTCAGACACCATCAGTGTCAAAAGAGGCATCAGCAGAACTGGAGCATTTTCTGAATGAAAAAGGAAAAGAAAGAGGAGAAAAATTATAAGTTACTGGGGATGGTTTTTTTGTGCTGAACCTCCCCTGTGGTTTGGGCAGGGAAACAAGAACTGGGAGATGCTTGCCTGTTGAGAATAGGGTTTTCCTGACAGCACATCCAGGGGATTTTGTACTTGGTTTCAAGACGACCCCGAAGGTCCAGCTCTGAGACTTCGCTTTCCGCACCAGATCGGAGACTTTCTAAGCAATAATATCGAGCCAGAACTCAAGACTGCACTGTCAGATAAAAATCCTCATCCTCAGAACTACAGCAGCCACCTTCTCCCTGTCTCCAAAAAACCTGCAAGCCTGTGGTAATTATTGACCACCCTTTAATAACTTGTGGTTACCGGGTGAGAATCCTTGGCAAGGTTTTCACGTGGAGGTTAACTCCTTTCAGGAGGATACAGCTGCACTTACAAGCAAACTTCAAAACACACAATCAAACCAGACAGGTTTCATGCACAGCTTTTCCTTACGTATTTAGCTGCATTTTAAAGTGCTTTGAAATCCAGATGTTGTATGGGTACGTGTGCTGGTCACTGAGGAACGCTGCAAGTCAAGGGGACAAGGCAAAGTCAAGTATTTCGAGGCAGGAACTCAGGAGTAAAGGTGAGTGGAAAGATTTAATTCCTGGCTGCTGCCTGGAAAAGGGCTATGGAAAAGGAAGAATTCTCTACAGCTGTATGCAAAGAGGGTCGAGTATGGAAAGGCTCCAAAACCTTGCTTGAGGAGCAAACATTATCCCACTGAAATTCAGAAAAGTCTGTAAAATTATTTTATGTCTTATCCAATAAAAAAATTGGAAAGCCTAGAGAAGAACATAAGGAATAAAATTAATCCCTTTTTTCCGAGAGGGAATTTAAATATATTTTACTACTAGAAGATTGCACAGCTAAAAACTTCTAGCAAACATTGCAAAGACTGTTCACAAAGAGCACTTAATGTTAGAGAAGACAATAAAAAGACAATGGAGATTTGCAGACCAAGGCCATCTGTTGTACTTAAATTAAAATATAAAGCCACAGGAATGCATTCTCCCTGCTAGCTCTCCTGGAACACTAGCCAGGCTTTAGAGAGATAAAGGGCCATATAACATGGACCTGGTGGAGCAGGTCCAGAAGAGGCCACCAAGATCATAGGAGGGCTGGAGCCCCTCTGCTGGGAGCCAGGCTGGGAGAGCTGGGGGGGTTCAGCTTGCAGAGGAGAAGGCTCCGGGGACACCTTCTGGGGGCCTTCCAGTATCTGAAGGGGGCTACAAGAAAGCTGGGGAGGGGTTTTTAACAGGGGCTTGTAGTGATAGGATGAGGGGTGATGGCTTCACACTGGAAGAAGAAATACTTAGATTATTAGAAATTAGGAAACATTTCCTCTCCCTGTGAGAATGGTGAGACACTGGAGCAGGTTTCCCAGGGAAGCTGTGGATGCCCCATCACTGGAAGTCTTCAAGACCAGGCTGGATGGGGTTTTGACCTGGTCCAGTGGGAGGTGTCCCTGCCCATGGCAGGAGGGACGGAACCAGATGAACCTTAATGCTCCTTCCAACTCAAACCATTTTTTGAATACAAGAGAAAACATTTGCTCAAGGACTGGAGAGCCCATGGCTCTCCCCTTGCCATAAATTATGGACCTTAAAGATGCTGATAATTCATAACCCTTAAGGACCAATAATGAACATCAAGAAACCCTTAAACACAACACACCTAAAGGGCCTTTAAGAAGCCAATCAAAACTACAAAGTCCTTGAAATTCTCACAGCAGCAGTCACAGAATTACGGAGGCTGGAGTAGATCTCCAACAGCATCAAGTCCAGCCTGTGACCCAACACCATGACATCAGCCAGACTGTTTCACTAGTCTCCTATCTGCAGCACATCAGCTTGGCCATGCACTACAAGAACTCCCTCCAGCCAAAACAGAGCCCCATCCCAACGGGACAGGGTCAAAGTGACACCCCCAGGTCCTGCTCCTGCTGAACCACCCTGCACCAGGGACCCTGTAGGAGCTGAACACTGTAGCACTGGGTTCACCTGTGCCCTAGCAGAGACATGAGTATTACCAGGCTTGGAACCACACTGCCAGGCTGCAGGTCCCCAGCAACACTGGCAAGAGCACCACCTGTCCCCTGCCAAATCCCAGCTAATTCTGACAACTGGGAATGTGTTTCTTACTGGTTAAGCTTTAACTTTAAATTTATTTTTGGGTGGCATTGCTTATTTCTGCATATTTAAGCAGTATTTTTTTTTTCCATCAGATAGGGTTGCGTGGCTAGAAAAAAAAAGAAATGGCTCAAGTGCATTACAGCATCTTTAATCTTTGCTCACACTCAGCACCAAACTCCTTGAAATATTCAAAGTTTATCCAATTGATTTTGCTTCCGGCAAGTTTCACTTGCATGGAGCTTTGCCGAGTGTAGACCTGTGTAGAATAACCACATTTTCACCTCATCTGTTTACAGAAGAATGAGCAAACATCAACACAGATCTCAAGTCTGGGGACTGAGAGTGGTCAGCGTGGAGCAAAGACATCAGGGGAGAGTAAGAAACTTTTTTGATGGAGAATCCCAACTTTTGCTTTGCAATATAGCAGCAGCAAGGACAGATGAGAGAAAGGCTGGGCATTTAAAATGCTGATACCCACCCACCCTGTCCTCTTTTTTGCTTGCTGCTTCATGGATTTCACATTAAGTTTATATCTGGAAAATCAGAGAGGAATTCAACACCATCCTCCTCCAAAATGCCACGTAGCTATGAGCTACCCTGGCTTAGGTTACTCTCCAAGCAGGGTGTGTTAATGAGGATAATGCTTGATGCAGAAAAGTTTCCAAAGTGAACAAATTCTCCTATCACATCATCAATGCCACTGAGTGGGACTGTCTGCCAGAAAAAGGTGAAGGAGCAAGACTCAAACAATGGCAAAAAGCAATGAATTTTTGGGACAAGGGACTTGTCTCCCACATCTTGTGCATAAACAACTTCTCCAAACGCAGTGCTCAGGAGCAAGGAGGTTCTTGATGCAGTGATGAGGTTACAAATCACAATGAGAAGCATGACGAGTGGATTGCTTCTCTTCAACCCAAACTATTCTGGCACCCAGACCTCATATGATTGTCCCATGATGAAGAAAAGGAAAAAACACCATCAACCTTGAGAGAACTGAAGCCCTGTGCTCGCCAGCCAGAGGCACCCATCACCATTCCTCCCATTCCATTCATTAAGCCTCAGCTCTCCCTAACAATGTGTTTTCCTGCTTTCCAACCCTACCCTGCCCAGTGACAGCTGATGGTAGATGTCACACAACTGACCTGGCTGGGTCATGACACTGAAAAGCAAGGTGGTCAAATGAAACCTTCTGCAAAAGTTATGTGCAGCTTCCCTGCTGGTTTGGGGGGGGGGATTGCCAAGGAGGAGCCTTCCCTGCTGGCCGGAGCTCGGTGCTCAGCCAGACCTCCTGTAGTACATGTGCCATCCATCAGATTCGTGCCAGTAACTCTGGTGTAAAATAAGGACACCCATCCACAGAGGGTACGACCACATCTGAGTGTGGAACCATTCCCAAAGGAAAAAAAAAAGGGAAAACATAAACTAACATACTAATCATTCTCTTTAGTAAGGTCTTTAGAAAAGAAATTAGGTGGGTTATTTTTTTTTCTTAATAAAAATAAGTGTTCCATGAAGACAAGACAGCTGTATTCATATTTATGACACCTTAAACAGACCCTAAAGGTTTCCTGCCTTCAATTTAACTCAGCTTCTAATAACCTATTAGCATGAAAATGACAGTCAACTCCATGTAAGCTTAGATGCCTTTTCAAGATACAATTTTCTCTCATTGCAGAGATGCTCTTCACATCAAGTCAAGCTATGAATAAAACCAACAACAAAAAAAAACCCAACCCCAGCCACCCCTTGAAGTGCTCCAGAACTTATCAAGACATTTGAATGCTTTTCAAAATCCCTCTTGGCACTTCTCTGAATGCAATTAATACTTTTCTCCTTCAGTTAGGCACGTCCCTGCATATACTCGAGTATGAAAAAAGAAGTCCTTGGATGGGTTGCCCTTTTCAGAACTGCACTCTCCTTGCTCTGTCCTATCTTGTCACTCTAAAGCTGTATTTCTACCTGGAGGAGTTTCCTTTCCAGCTTCAACGACAGCAGTAGTTATCTCAGCATGGGCACCTCCTCCATCCCAGACTGGTAACTGGGAGTCACTGGTCATACCATGCCTTGGGTCCAACTGGGTGCTGCAGGTCCTCCCATCACAGCTTCATCTGCTCCTCCCAGCTCATGGGATGCTTCTGCTCTTCACAAGACAGGACACGTGTGCCAGGAGCTGCCCACAAGGCTTTCTGCTGTGCTGGCAGAGCCCCCTTACTAATTCTTGCTCTTTTGATGCAGCTGTTAAGAGCTCAAAAAGAAGTTATTCCCAGCTCTATTGCAAGGGTCACGGCAGCAATAATTCTTACATCTCCTGCAAGGTTTTTAAATAAACAGTCCTCAAATGCTGATGGGTAGGAATGGTCCTCATTTCTGGCAGACTTTGATTCTACAGCAGTCAAACCATTAACATCCAGAATGGAAGTGATACAAATGTTTTCCACAGCAATCAGTTGGCACCATTGTGATTTACCATCCTTTTTTTTCCCTCCCTGAACAGATGCAGCAGATATATCCCCAAAGGAGTCATTTAATCCCCACGAGATGGGGGCTTTGCTTTCGGGCACTCTAGGCAACTGCAGCTCCTCACCAAGCAGTGCCTGCTGAAGCTTTTGCAGGCTGCCCAAGCTCCACCTCTGCCAAATTTCCTGCATCAAAAATCCACCTTTCCCTTTCAAAGGCACTATTTTTTTTGGCAAACCACAGGTTTAGCCCCCAACTCATCACCTATCTCAGATGCCCCAAAGACATCTCACCCAGGCAAGGCTCAGCAAGCTCTTCCTCGCACCAGATGAGCCCATGCAGTGGGCACATCTCACTTTTCAGCAGGGTATCACCAGTGCTACGTTTCCTATGATGCACATCCAGACATTCCCCTGCACACGCTGCAGTTTGCTCTGTTAGGATCTTGAATCTGTGCTTGAAACTCTTGACTTTACTAAAGAGCAAGGAAGCATCTTTGTGTCAGCTTCTCTATTTGGAGAGGTGATGCTGTCTCTGATGGAGACACATATTACCTCTTCATATTAAAGAGAATAAACAACATATTTTCAACCCTATCACTGTCCCCTTTCAACTCTTTGAATGCATTGCAAATTTAATTGCAACTTCTGTGGGTTTCTGGTTTTCAGTTGGATGCTCTGAGGCTACGAGGAGCGACGTTGTGTATTTACCTGCCAACAGTGTTGGAATTTACTCACTGAAGTTGCTTCATCAGTTTACTTCCCACTTGCCCAATGATCAAAGCAGATCTTTTTCATGAAGAGGAAAATTGCACCTTCCTCCCTGGTAGAACAACTGGGTTAATTGTCATATTAATGTTGCATTTGTTTCTCAAGAAGCCACCCAGCATTTCTATCGTAACTTAATAAATATGAATCCAGGCAGAGTAACTTCAGAGAGCAGGGAAAGCTACAGCAGTAGTGTAGACTTGGTGTTTCAGTTCTGCATTGGGTGATGATCAACCACCTACCTCCAACAACTCACTTCTGCAGGAATGGGAAGCCTTTGACCACTTTTACTGGGAAGAAGCTTTCACCCAGTTTTCCATTCAGCTTGATTGCTATGTGTGCTTTAGGGAAAACCAGCCCTGTCTTCCTTTACAGCTAAGAACACAGAGCATCTTCTGAACATCAGAAGGAATCATCAGGTGCAGTTTTAGACTGGATTTAAACACAGAATTTGACTCTAAACAAACCTATCACTACAAATAGGTGCTGAATTTGAAACCTGCCCTTGGAGAGGTGATGTCCATGGCTGCTCTCTAGCAAGCCAAATGGAAGATGTGGGTAGGGAAGGATGGTTTGGCTGCATGAAACACTCTGCTTCAAGCTCAGCTGGCTGCTACCAGACAAACTGCTGAGAGATCATAACCTGTGGAGTTTTAATCTGGACCTGAATCAACTCCAGCAGTGGGAAGGGAGCATCAGACAATGTGCTGATACCACCCATGTCTCTGAGTCTACAACATCAAGAAATAATGTGAGCACCCCATTCCTCCAGATACCCTCCTTCTCACTAGAACAGAAGTGACAAATTCCATCTAAAAAGGGACCTTTAATGAACAGAAGTGTACCCTATGAACACAGCTCAGTATCAAAATGTCAAGTGCAGGGGCTCTGCTCTCAACTCATTTAAACACACGTGGAGGGAGGAACAAATCGTTCTGCTTCCACAGGGATGTGACCTGCACATCCCACTCAGCCCACTGCCCAGGGAACAGCAAGATGGGCGAGCAGAACCACAAATTAACTGTTGGGCACAAGATCTGGGCTGTGGAACGTGGGACAGTTCCATGTGCCTGCACAGGGACGGTGCAATGCTGCCACCTCCCTGGCAGGAATGCCTGCCCAGCAGTGTCCTGCATGCTTTATGTCCATAAAAATGAAAAAAAAAAATCAAAATAGTAGAAAGGATGAGTCTGGTTCCCACAGCAGAAGTGGAAATAATGGAAGAAAGTACAAAACCATGAGACTGCAGCCATGCTGCACGGTGTTAGTCAAAGCTCCATTAACACCGGTACAGCCGGGGACCTGCAGCGAGGGATTCTCCTCTACTTCTATCACAAAGCACACTTCAAGAGATCAGGCTCTTAATGGCCTCTGGTTTCATCTGTCTGTGCAGTGTACTTGGTGTTCTAACCTCAACTCCTCTCCACCTCGTTTGAGGGAGAAAGTCCTCCAAAAGCACAAAGCCAGTACTTAGCAACTTGCTAAGTTCCTAACTCCGACACCTCTCCTACGAGCACCGTCATCTATTTTGTATGCAATAAGAAAGTTTTCTTTTCTTTCTTTTTTTTCTATGAACACAGCTCTGTGGAGAGCACGTGGGCTTCCCATGAATTAGGCACTGGGCTGAAAAGAAGCAAGGAAACTTCAAGATGCAACTTTGGTTCACATCATGGAAGTCGGACTCGTTAGTGGACCACGAACAGCTTCTCCACGGTGATGCCACAAGCAAGACAACAGCAGCAGCTTGTTTAATGGGGACTGGAGTCTGAGCATGACTCAAAAGTATTTAAAAAAGGGATACAAAAAGATAGGGAGGAGCTAAATAGAGGCAAGGGAGCAGGTTTGCAGCAGGGACAAGAACTAACCTCTGCTGTAGCAAAGCAGATGACCTTGGGCTGAGTTCTCAGCTAGTCAAGATAATCCCTCTAGCAGGAGCTGCATCCTAGGCAGGGTTTCCTCCCTGTCACACAGGGGGGACACTCCCCCATTTTGTGACCTAGGAATTTCAAAATCATAGAATGGTGGGGTTGGGAGGGACCTCTGGAGATCATTGAGTCCAAACCCCTGCCAGAGCAGGAGCACCCAGGGCAGCCCACACAGGAACAGAGCCAGGGGGAGCTGGAAAGTCTCCAGAGCAAGAGACAACCTCTCTGGGCAGCCTGGGCCAGGCTCTGTCTCTCCCACAGTGAATTTTTTCCTCATGTTGAGATGGAACTTCCCCTGTTTCACCTCCCTACCATTACCTCTCATCCTATCCCCGGGCACCACTGACAAGAGCCTGGCCCCTTCTTGCCCCCCACCCTGCAGAGATTTGTAACCATTCCTCTCAGGCNCCATTCCTCTCATGCTTCCCTGCTCCAGGCTGAACAGCCCCAGGGCTCTCAGCCTTTCCTCACCAGAGATGTTCCACTCCATCATCTTTGTAGCTCTAAACCAAAATAGAACAGAGCAGAACCCCATCAGCCAACCCTGGATCAATTAAAGACATTTTGATGTTTTTACTGAAAATACCAAAAAGAAAACAGAAAAAGATTTACTACTATCACAACCAGCACAGTTTGGTCATCAGTCCTTCCAGTGCAAACTGCATTTTCATTGTACAGAGCTGTGGGCAACAGCAGGTTTCCTCCTTATGGAATCCACTTCTTGCAATATTTTCACTGAAACCAAGCAGCACAACAGCCCTGAGAGAGGCTGGGCGAGATATTATGGCACTTGGATGTCCTTGAGTCAATTTGAATGCATTCACAGGGGTATGGAAACATTTCTCCAAAGGACATTAGTTAGGGATGCATTTCAGAGTCTTAACTGTGGTCTGCCAACACATTAATTTTCTGTTTTCATTGGCAATGTTGTGATGTTTACAGCACTCCTTCATTCCGTTTAATTAAACGTCTCCCATCGTATTTACTCCAATCACACCTTGTTTAGAGATCAGTAAACAAACAACTGAACTTTGTTATTTACGACTGTGTTTCCTTTTGCTGTAACCTCACCACAGGTTGGATTTTACAGCCTTCTGTCTTACAACTGATTGAACATAACTGCTGCACTATTACAGACCGAGTAAAATTAATATCCCCTTTTACTTCTGATCCTTTTGATTAACCATCCTGCTGTAAAGTTATAATCAAGCCACTCTAGACATGCAAAACTTAACCTGACTTTAATGGGGAAGGTAAAAAACACCCAACCCAAACCTTCACCCTCCTCTTGATCACGAGGAGCACAACGAGATGTGCAACATCCCTAAGGGCACTGTCTGGCCAGGGGCATTTTAAAGCTGACTTTTCCTTTGCTGCCACACACGGGGGCTGCTGGGACAGGCAGATGTTTCATTTCATGTTGCTATTGGTTTCTAAACTCATCATTTAAATTTTCCCCCCCTCGTCCTCGCTCCTTTCAGGGGATTTTTCAGATGCACAGGGGAGTTTTATGTCATTGATTTCAAATGCTCTTGATGGAAACGTTTAAAAGGGAAGGGAGAGGCATAACAGGAGTTGTTCTGTTTTAAATAGTGTTAAATCACTGAATCACTCCACATATTGTACACGCTCTTAAATTTCTAACTTTGAAATGATTTGAAAGGGTTTCTGGAGGAATGAATAGGCTCCATGTGGAGCAGCAGGGATGGGCTCTGTGCAATCAGGCTTAGCAACATGGTAACCCATTAAAAGAAAAATGACATCTTAAACCCTTCTTTCACTGCAACTTGGACATCTCCGAGTGACAGCAGAGATCTGGCCTTGGGAGTCAGTTTTACAGTTAACTTCTTACAGAAGAAACCCTCAGCAGCTTCTCCAAGGCTGAACAAAATCAGGGATGCTTCAGCAGACTGCAAAATAGGAGTGATTGATTGTACTCAGCACTGGGGAGGACACACCTTGAGTACTGGGTCCAGTTTGGGGCACCTTGGGGGTATCAAGGTGCTGGAGCCAGTGCAGAGGAGGCAACGGAGCTGGGGAAGGGCCTGGGGACACTGGAATGGGCTGCCCAGGGAGGGGGTTGAGTCCCCATCCCTGGAGGTGTCTCAGGGTGGTGTTGGGGGACATGGCTTAGGGGCGAACACTGTAGGGTTAATGGTTGGACTGGATGATCCCAAGGGTCTTTTCCAACCTGAATGAGTCTGTGATTCTGTAATTTCTAGTCAAACATTTGAGGAATGAGGATGTGTTAGCCAGTTCCACTGCAGGAATTCTAGTAATTAAATTTAACCTTGTAAAATAATTAATTTTTGCCAAGTCTATGAGATTATTTTGCTCCTCTCTTGTTTGTCAAAAGATCAAGACACACCAAGATCCCTGGCTGGTTGAGCCCTTGTAAAGCCAGCAGGTCTTACAGTGTCTTTCCAACATGGGCAAACAACTGTGGGGTGTAACACGCTCATATTGCTCAAATTATGTGTGAGTTTGTCACTATTTTCTCTTGTGCTGCTGTCCTCTTTCTATTAAAAAAGCCCAAGAAATCCTTATGAAAATACCTTCAGACAGACTGCTAGTGGGGATCTATTGATGTCTTCGTGCAAGAACTGCATTAAAAACCACCAAGGCATAAAAAGGATGGATTCATTCTGGAGTCTCAACATCCTTTGAGCTGTGTAAAGATCAAAATGCTGGGAGAATGGAGCTCAAAATGATAAATTCCCCTCATTCTCTATTAAAGCTCCCTCACAAAGAATCCCACACTTGCCTTACCATAAGCTGCACCTCAATGGCATCACCACCTTAACTGCAGGGGCCAAATCCTACCCAGAATAGAAAAGAGGCTCCTCTTCTGTGTTCACTTCCCCTGCCACTCTGCCTTCTGCTAAGAGGCTTCACTCTCAGCAATTCTTGCTCGTGCCAACAGCCCTTAAGAGAGCAAAAACCCAACCCTGGTGTAAGTTACTCATGGTGTGCATGGCAGATAGACCCCTCTCTTTATTAAGCAACATGCAACCTACACCTTTCTCCCTTTTTTTGTGCTTTTATTTATGTGTATTTGCCTTTCTGCTTCTCCAGGAACTGGACTTTAAACAACTGTCCCAATATCCCTGGGTCACCACAACCAACCCTTCCCTCAGCACTGTCAAAAGTGAGACCTTTCCCAAATAAAGTTAGTACCAGGCGTGGGAATTATGGTTATCTATGAAATTAAATCTTTCATTTAAAATTTAAATGCTTTGGGTTTGCTTTTACTGGGATTTATTCTATGGGGTTTATTCTAATAGAGAAGTTGAAGATCAGTTGGTGTCACCACACCAAAATAGCCTTATAATTTCAAAATCCAAAGTGGGGGGAGCTCTTATCAGGTAAACACTCTCATCAAGACTTCTGTCAGTGCCATTTATCTTAAAATCCTATCGAGGAAACACTTCCTTCAGGAACACTTCCTTCACTATTGTATTTCCTGCTGGAAAAACTCCTTGATGCAAATCACTTCCAGGGGTGATTTTTCTGAGTCAGTTGGGTTATTCCCCAATTGATTGCACAAGCAAGTGCTTTGCTGCATCAGTAAAACTCCTGAGCATGCTGTCAGACCATTTTTCAAACAGAGCAAGGGAAAAACCTGCCCTCATTTGCCAGCCATCAGAAGGGAACCATCCCAGCACATCACTGGGGAAGGCAACACGACCGCTTCCCCCCCCCAAGGATGCAGAATGAATTAGGGACTTGTGTAATTAAACAAACATTTGCAGGAGTAGGCAACAGCAAACAGCAGAAACTAATCCCACAAAATCCTCTGAGAGTAGCAGGAGATTTTTCCACTCCCTGAAACGTGATGCTGAAAAAAATAATTCCCAGATGCTCCACCAGATGAAATCATCTTGTTTGAAAGTTTAGAATTATATATGTTAAATGCATTGGTCCACTTCTGAGATTAGTGCTAATGATCTCACATCTTTAATAGAGCCCTTCATCCCAAGGGATTCCATGTGAGCTTAAGCAGCCACCCTGGGATTGCTGCAGCTGCCTCTGGCTTGGGACGTGGCAGCTGCTTGGTGTCACTGCCTGGGCTGTAAACACCACGCTGCAGGATGGAATAAATGAAGGGTATTTGTCAGAGGAAGGAGAAGGCTACAGAAAAGCCTCCTCAACATCTCCCTTCTCCACAGAGGAGCTCCAGGACAGGGAAGAGGATGACCTGAACATCTACAAAGCAGAACCACAGGACCTACACTGCTTTCCATCCTTCCCTTTGGGAAGCCTCTATTCGTTCAAGGCACAGACCAGACCCAACACAAGGACCACAAAGCCAAGCAGAGCCCCCAGCCTCCAGTGGGTGGGCAGCAGCACTGACCACCACCACAGCTCAGCCCCAGGAAAGGTTTGGATTGGCACACGTGCAGATTGGCTCAACACAAACCCCGTCCTGTGGCCGTGGTGACCACCTACCAAGAGCCCCCACCTTCTGGTGGCCTTCTTCACTTCAAGAGCAGGACTGTGACCAGAGAAGCTACTGTAGTCCAAGAGGAATGGCATTAAAGCCCTCAGGATGATTGTAGGAATATCCAATCGACGTGGAGAGATCAGGAAAAGGATCAGAAGGTCCTGTCTGTACGATGTCACAAGTTAAGCATCTTTTATTCCCTGGAGACCACACGGCTGTGGGCTCTACAAGAAGACAGTGCAGACTACATGCTGCCCACAAGCTACAAATCCTGTATATCCACCTAAAACCCTCTTACTGATGCTCTCCCCTCCCTCTGCTGCTCAGGTCCGAGCTGCACCATGGCCAATCTCCATGCCCTTGATGGCCCGTGCCTCTGAATTTGGGTTAATATCCTCATCTTCTGGGCACAGTCTGGCAGGGTCATGACATGACAGCTCATCAAATCCAGAGCCGTGCTGCTGTCAAGACACATGAAATGTGAGCTGTGTCTCTGTGGTATGAATGGGAAAGCAAGATCAGACCCAGTCCCTGAAGAAACACTCTTCAAAGTGACCTTGAGAAGTAACTTACAAACAAGACCTTCGTTTTGTGCTCTCAAGTGTAGCCCTTGAGCTTTCCTCGTGGGTAAGGAGATGGAGGAAGGCAGGCTATTTAATCTCTTGGTCTTTTAAAATCACAAACAGTCAGCAGAAAATAATGACAAGCCAGCAAGTCACTAGTGGTGAGATGGTGTGAAATAGAGCACGAGCAAAAGAGGAAACCTTCCGATTGATTTTAATAGGTTTTAAATGAAGCTCTTCAAATGGGAGAGCAGATCTTGAGACACGTCGACCAACAGACTGAATTTCACTGCTACAGATGGTATTACCAATTCACAACAGAAAAAAATCCTTTGTAGTAAAGGGCAAGCCTGAATGCTCTGATCAAGGTACAAAAGCAGGAGGAAAGGCTGGTGTTTTAACTTCTGCATCCTTTACTCAATTCTTTCCTACAGAGATAAGCTCAAGCCACCAAAATCAAGGGGCTTTGATGTGCTTAGACACCTGCAAGTCTTCATACACATTGCAAGGGAACAACTCCCAGAAAAACCTACTTAAACTTGCTGTTAACACTCGGAAGGCTTAGCATGGCATCCAGCCCCTCTTTCATCACCCAGTCTGAGGCCAAACTAATCAATACCAGCTTGTTCATGCCAATGAATTCAGACCAGCAGTTTGCTTCTCAAAATAAAAATTACTGAAACCCAACTAAATATTGCCTAAATCAAATTAGCTGCAGTAGCAATAAATAATTAAAGCCATAAACTAGTTCATAAATAGGGAATGTAATTTAATTTCCCCACCACGTACAGAAATCTCCATCTGACAGCGAGAGACGGAGCCTACGGGAGAGCAACGAGCCCTGGTGCTTGTGCATCCACGGCCACACACGACCAGCACAATAGCAAAATGATTGTATATATATAAAAATCAAATCCTAGCCGTAATAGAGTACTTTGAAAGAATAAGTAGCTGTTGAGAGGCAGATAACTGCTTCAAGCAGGGAGGCACTGCGTACGTGCAATCCATTTTGCAAAGCCCAGGGAGAGGCAGGAAGGACAGCGTGAGTTATTGGAGGTAAAAATCTTCACAAGCTCTACATAAGGAGCTGTGCTTATGATCTATTCCTGCCCACGCCACCACAAGCCCTCTCTGGTGTTCTCCGTGACCACTGGCACATCCATAAAGCCTTCAGCTTTTTCCCCACCTCTTATGGGTGAGCAACCAGGAGTAAAACCCTGTAAAGCCAGTACTGAAAACATCAGGAGTGGGAGGGTTTCTGTCGTGTCTTCCTGGCTGAAGCTCTGCTGCCTTCACTGCAGATGCAGCCACACACTCAAGGTCCCCATCCCTGGCACACTGGCTCCTGCACCCACAGCCCTTGGGGTCTCTTGGTTTCACTGAATGGAAGACAGAGGGTCATGAAAGGGCAGCTTTTTGTCCGTCTGGATCTCTTGTTCCTAAGATACCCATGCTGCTCTTTCAGAATCACAGCATGGTAGGGGTTGGAAGGGACCTGGAAAGATTGAGTCCAACCCCCCTGCCAGAGCAGGGTCACCCAGAGCAGGTCACACAGGAACATGTCCAGGTGGGTTTTAGATGTCTCCAGAGAGGAGATTCCACAACACCCCTGTGGAGCCTGAGCCAGGCTCTGCCATTTTCACCATGGAAAAGTTTCTCCTTAGGTTTACGTGGACCCTCCCATGTTCCAGCTTGCAGCCCTTGTCCTGTCATTGAGCAGAGCCAGGCTCCATCCTCCTGACACTTGCCCTTTACAGATGTGCAAACATTCATGAGCCCACCCCTCAGGCTCCTCTTCTCCAAGCTCCAGAGCCCCAGCTCCCTCAGCCTTTCCTCAGCAGGGAGATGCTCCACTCTCTCCATCATCCTGGAGCTGAGGGGCCCAGAACAGGACACACTATTCCAGATGCAGCCTCACCAGGGCAGAGCAGAGGGAGAGAACTTCTCTCAACCCAACTACACCCCTTCTAATCCACCCCAGGATGCCATTGGCCTTCTTGGCCACAAGGACACAGTGCTGGCTCATGGTCACCCTGCTGCCCACCAGGACCCCCAGCTCCCTTTCTCCTATGCTGCTCTCCACCAGCTCAGTCCCCACCCCGTACTGGTACCTGGGTTTGCTCTTCCACAGCTCTGGATCACAGGTACACATGTCTGCTTTTCATGCAGACTAAAACAAAACCTTTAGGGGCGAGTAAAATCTGTTGAAATAATGCAAAACAGAACTGAAGAGATTCTGCAGCTGTCAGCTCTCAATTACTGACTGCCCCAGTACTATGGCATTAACAAAGCCTCTCTATTGGAACAAAAAGTTGCTACAAAACACCAGGGTCACACTGAAGTTAGATCAGGCTGTTGAAATGGGTTTGTTTGTTTTTAAGGAGGGTAAATGCAGACCTTGCCATCTCATGCTCAGCATAAAGCACTGCCTTCCCCAGAGAGAGCTGGAAGAAGCTGTGTCACCGAGCTGTGCAGCACAGCCAGGTACAGAGCAAAGTCATCTGGGGCTGGTCTGTAGCACAGAAACATCTATCAACAATAATTCAGTGCAGCTAAAGGAAAGTCACCTGGACTTCTGACAGCAGAGCTCTCCTCTAAAGCTGCTCCACCTCCAGCATATTTGGGGCTGGTCATGAACTAGAGGGAGGGGTGTTGGAAGGGTGTATGATGATTTCTGACAGACAGGAGAGTGCTGGCCCTGGAAGTAGTGTCTGAGACACTGATTTTTGTCACTTTTTCTTTCAGCTTGCCCTTGCTCTGAGAGAAGCTCTGCAACACAACCACCACAGAGGTTGTCTCTGAAACCTGGCTCAAGCAACAACACAAACCAGGCACCTAATAATTATTCGTCGCACACAACTGCATCCTTCTGTATGTTCTGCATGATCTCTCTGGCCGTCAACAAAACAGGAGACTGAGAAACTAAAAGGCCAAATTTGCAAACACAACCAGGCACCCAAACCCCACCACTGCTGCTGGAGAAGAAAGATGTGGCAGCGAGCGGAACGGGCTCGGGGAGCAAAGGCAGCTCCACAAGCAGGTCTGGCCCATGGTGATGAGAGACCTCCCCGTCTTCCAGAGGACTTTGGGGTGGAAGGATAGGTTGTCCACAGAGAAGCAAGGCTGGAAATACCCTGCAGACCTGAGCACACAGCAATCCTTTGGCGCTGAAGGGACACCAACATCTGGTTCAGCACGCCCGTGCTAAAATGCCCTGGGCTTCCCTTAGATTTGATTCCCTTAGCACTTAAGGATGCCAAGCTTTCCTCTTCTGCAATAGTCAAGAGTTCTTCAACAAGAAAACCACCTGCTCCAGACAGACACACAGGAAAAACTGTGGGAAGCACCAATAAGCACCAGTAGCTGCCTAGTAAATAACTTCTGCAGCAAGCAAGCCCATCTCCTAGGCTCCTGGCCTCCTGCAGTCACTGCCTCACCTCCACAAATGACTAATTCAGTGAAGATTTTGATCAGTAAACCAGCCTAGACCTGGAGCTTTTCCCTCTCAAAGCATTGGGTTCTCTTCTGTTCCACTCAATCCTCCCTCTCACTCCTAATTGCCACAGGACAGAAACTGCACCTCCCTGCATCTCCAGTCAGGTTTCCCTTCCCAGCAGCAGGCTGGTTCCCTGGCAGCCCGTCCATTCTGCTGCTGCTCCTCTTTGACAAGCAATCCCACTCAGCTTCCACTCAGCCAATAAATTTCCTTCCAGAGAAGCTCTGAAGAGCCTCAAAGAATCACTCTCTGCCCATCTGCACGTGATGCAATATTGCAGGGCAAGCACAGCACAAACTGGGGCTTCTGAAGGGTCAGGCTCTGCAGAAGGTGAAGTGGAGGTGAGAGCAGACCCTGTAGCAGAGACATCTCCACTCCAGCCTGGGTCAGAGCCAAGCTCCACCCCAGCCACTGCCAGCCCCAACACCCTGCAGCATCATTGATGGGCACAACTCAAGGCCAGAAATAAATAGCCTCATCATTTTTAATTAGGTTCTCAAAGACCTAATGTCTCCATATCATTTTGTATTTAATGTCTGGGAGTATCAGGCACTTTTCATTCTGGAGCTAAACCAGGGAGAGGAGCTCTGCCAGGCACAGCAGACTATTGGCCTCACTTGGCACCAAGCACAAAGGTCCCCACGGGACAAGGAACATCTCCAAGCCTCTGAAAGGCAAACCATGGTCCTGCCACATGCATTTCCTTCTGTACCCCCATCAGTGGAATACAAGAGTCTTAGAGAGAGCCCACCCAGCCCCTCCTGTCCCAATAACTTCACCAAGAGACATGTCCTGCAGATATCACAAGGGATGTCCTGCATCACAAGTGATGCTGCTGAGGACCATTCAAACCCCATGTGTCTGTGTCAAGCAAGTTCTGACCCAACTATCACAGAACTCTCCAACCCACTGATAATTTTTTGCAGCTTGCTGTAGCTGCCTCTACTTGTCACTGACCTACAAAGTGTCATCTGCTGAACTCGGGCAGAAAGCTGCTGCCTGCCAGTGCAAAGTGTATTGTTGGCACACGTACACAGTTGCTTTCACAGCTTTGTTTTAAAGATACCAAAATACCTCAACCACCCCACACAATGTTTCTAAGTTTACTTTGTGTTATCCCCATTTCACAAACGAGAAAGGGAACTTGCTGTGATTAAGATCATACAGCAGCTTTTAGGGTGAAAAACCCCAATAGGCAGTAAAATTCAATATATAAAGCTGAAATACATCTGAGAACATAATATGCAGTCAACAAAGGTACAAGAAATTTGTGGTAATGCCTGGATTTTTAAAATTGTGTGAGGAAAAGTTAAATTCTTTTTGAATCCAAGATATTCAGCTATAGGTTTTAGGCTCCTAATAGTCAAGACACATCTTAAGGGCTCCAAACCCATTAAGATCACACGATAGGGTTTACTTATTGGTTACAGCCTGCCTTGCCAAATTAAAGCCACTTATTGACAAAATAACTGCCACAAATCCAACAAATCCATACCTTCAGCACAAGTGGTGCTGATCCAGGACAAAGCATCACAGCACCAGCATCCCAGAGGAGCCAGCGTCTCCTCGCTGCGCTTCTCAAAGCCCTGCCTGTTCTCCCACGACTTACAACTTGTATTAAATCACTTGATATTTCTTTCCTTTTAAACTCGCCTCACCGAAATCATGACAAACCCACAAAACAGCAACCAAAAATCATGACAAACCCAACAAAACAGCAACCAAATGAGGTTTGCACACTGAGAAAGCAAAGCGACCCGAATCGTTCAGCCCAGTACAGCTCCAGGAATCGATAGGAGTATTTTTAACTACTCTCATAAATTTCTTCTTTGCTTCTGCTATACTGGAAGTACCAGAATAGATGAAGCCTCTCAGGCATCACCAGAGTAATTCATGCTATTTTAGTTTGTATCCACAACAGGTTTAGAAAGGCACGGTGTGCCAGGGTCACAGCTCACAGCCTTCAATGGATCAACCACTTTGCTGGGCTCCTCATCTTAAAACCAAACACAAACAGCAGCAACAAATGGTAGCAGAAGCTCCTTTCAGTGCATTTCTCTCCCCTGCAGGTACACTAAGAATCATGCTAGACTCAAGTCCCATCTAAGGACTCATCCTATCCTCCTCCAGATAGGATATAAGTTTATTACTTGACCCCACAGGACACTCACAGCAGGGTGGCTCCATCCATGCCACCACCAAAAAGAAAATTCCAAAACATCAAGCCTAAATCCTAGAATATAAAGTAAAGAAAGGAGAAATATGCCAGTCTCAGACTCCACTGATGTCCCACCATGATGGTCATCCCCCAAAGCTTCAGATAAGACTATCATCTGACAGCAAAAGACCTGCAGTCAGTCAGCATCATATTAAACACTCTCCACCGAAGTTATCTTTATTTTTTTCATCCAAAAAAGATTAAAATAAAAATATAGACAAGGGAGATAAGGACAGGAGACCTGAAAGCCATTTTTTCTCATATTAGCTGGCAAACACACGTAATTACATCTTGATAGCAAGTAAGATGACTGTGTTTACAGTAACTTTAAAAGCAGCAAATTCCCTTCAGGAATAAAGGGGGTGAAGGTGCTATCTGATGACTGCCAGTTACATTCCAGACCTGACCAGCAGCTCCTGTGCTCAACAGCTTCCTGGCTTTCCTTCCATCTCAGTTGGCCTAATGAAAGATATCACTTCTACAAACCTTGATATTCAGATTCTAGTGCCTGGTAAATAACTGGCACAAAACACACAGATTTTTATCTGAATTAAAAAAGTTTGTCTGTTCTCTCCAAGGACCAACCAAATCTTGTTAAAAAACCTCAACCCTTTGGCTTTAGAGACCTTTCCAAAAAGAAGAGGGGGCTTTCTGCTGTCTCTGCTCCTTGACTGCTACACCCACAGATATCCCTCTAAGATGCCTCATGGTATTGAGGAGCAGTCAGGGCTTCCAGGATAATTCCATAGAACACTCCAGCTTGGAAAGGACCTCAAAAGGTCATCTGGTCCAACCCCTCAGCAGTGAGCAGGGACATCCTCAGCTAGAGCAGGTTGATCAAGCCTTACCTGGAATGTCCAATGTACCTTACCTCATGTCCAGTCTAAATCTACCCTGCTCTCATTTAAAACCACTGGCCCTCAATCTAAAGTACTTGTAAGGGCTTTGACTTCTCCCCCGTGCTGTGCCTGACAGTGAGAAGTTGCTCCTTACTGCTTTTGTGACCAACAGCCCGCTGTCAGCAGTGACAGGTCTATATCCAGCACAGGTTCAGCAGCCCAAGCCGACCAGTTCACCTTGTCAGGAGGGAAGAGACAGCTTGATTTCACAAGCACAGCATGAGCCTTCTCTGCAGCTTTTCTGGGATCCTGGCTGCTGTGCACCACTCCAGCTCCCAGCAGTAAGAACCCAGCACTGGTCCAGCCACCCTAAGAGCAGAGGTGAGACCAACCTGCTCATGGGCTCATCTTTTCATTTCCCTTAGTACTGTCTGCTGCAGAAGCTCACTGTTTAAAGTGTTACTATATAGTTAGGAGAACACAGCTCTCCATTAGGGTTTTCCACAGGTCACTTGGTTCAGTGATGAGACCCAGCCCAGATCCTGCACACGAGGCCAGTGCCATCAGCACCTCGGGGTGCAGGAAGGGTCACCTGGCACGCTCCAATTGCAGCCACCCTCTGTTTCCATCAACTGTTGGGTTTTTTTCCCATATAAATGTCTCTGGCAATTGATCATCCTTCCTTGACACGGGTGCCAGCAGAGGTGGACGTGTTGATAACGGCCAAGAAGCTGCGCAGGGCTGCTTCCAATTTCTGGCTTCACTGACTCTAGTCCCAGGGAATAAGGGCTGCACAATGTTGAGTCTACTTGTTCACTGGACAATAAGAGTTAAATCCTAAATAGGACTACTATGTAACACAGCAAAAACCTAGCAATCTTGGAAGAATAAATAAGGGTAAAGAAAATATTCTGGAAAACAAATGGGGAAGCTTAGAAAGGATAATTAAAAACCTAACTTAAGTAACTGCAAGAAAAGTTATTCTTTAAAACTTTCAAATATGGAAAGTAAAGAAAGTATCCTATTCTAGTCACTTCACATTATCAAATGTCAGAGAGAAGGAGACCAACTAGAACTGCATGTCACTGTCACCTGCTTTGCAGTTGCAATGAGAAACTAAATTGAAATCCTGTAAGAAGTGACATTTTGAAAAACTTCCAGTTCTGTGGATGAAAAACGAGGCACTTTTCCCCACCTTGTACTTTTTATTTTCCAAACAAGAGCACAACTTTATGCTATTATCTGCTGGCTACACAAGGTGTATTTCAGCAGGGGCTACTTTAACAGAGAAATGATAAGTTCAGCAGGAAAAAAAGGCACATTTTAACCTCACCAAAACCAGAGAGTAAAAGGAGTGACAAAAAAACCCAAGCCACCTGTGAGGGAGAGGCAAGGAAGGAGATGGACACGAGATAAGACGACCACTCTCATGCTACTGCATAAACACATAATGCCCGTGCTTCTTTTATATGCAAAACAAACTCTCTAATATTCTTCAAAAGATCTCATCAAACACAACAAACAAGCAGCCTGGCATGGATAAATAACAAGGAAATATTTATGGAAGGCTATTAAAGGTGGATTACGTATCTCAGACAGTGGAGCACTTGGAGTCGCCAATCAGCTCTGCTGACTAAATACATATTTATAAACACTTTAGCTGTTTTATTTACCCAGCAGACCAAAATGGCTTATTCATTCTGTTCTGGTTTTATTTTGGTCTATCAAGTACAGTAAATGTGCAGTTAGGTGCATAATAAAAACTCCTTTAGAAAAGTAATTACATTACCTTACCCACAGTAGATTTTTCCTTCCCAAACAACAACTGGACCATTTCACAGGCTCCCAAGTTCTTAGCAGAAAAAATATACTGACACCCACTAATTGCCGAGCTGAAATCTCGCTTGGAAATGGAAAGTCCAAAGGAAACGTTTACAAATGATTCATTTAAAGAGAGCTTTTGCTATGGCAGCAGCCAGGGACCTGGCTACGGCACCAACCACCCCAGCGCTTCTTTCTCCACATCCTGCAGGGTTTGGTGAGCACTGGATGGGGTGGGAGAAGAGAAGACACCCAGAAGTAAGGAATGAATGGTTGCCTCTCTGTCACTGCCCTGGCAAAGCAAGATACTTCCAGGAGAAGACAGCAGAGCACCATCAGAGATGGGGTGATGCAGGCTGATGGCTCCACACGCTGCATCTGCCCCAGGTAGAGGCCACTCCGTGGTAAGAGCCTGAACTAAGCACAAAGAGGGTAAATTTCTGTCTGTCTTTAGCTCTTATTTGGGCAGCGAGTTGAAGGTCTGCAAATATTAACCTAATTGCTCTGCCTTATGGCTCAAGCTCAGCTCAGGAAGCAATGGGATGTTGAAACCTAATAAGTCTGTAATTGAAAATAGACCGTGCTCTTCCACATTAAGCAGACTAGCAGCACGTGCAAAAATCATGACTCAAAAACCTGATGGAGCCTGTTAAGTGATCCTGGACTTTAGGTTTTCTGGCTCAAAATCCAAGTTAACTTACTTTGCTCATTTCTGGTATAGTTGCATATATTATACTGCCTTTATCAGAAACATCTGCTTCCAGGTTTTTATTCAACATTTACAAATAAGTTTAAGCCCTGCCTGAAAACTCAAGGTTTCCAATGCACTTGCAAGCAGCGTGTGCCTTCTCCAGAGGAGAGGCTTCCACGTCATGCAGTGCTCAAGAGTAACAACAATATCACAGCAGAATGACGTGGCCGAGCAGAGAAGTGGCATTTCACACAGAGAGCAACACAGCACCCAGACCAGTGGCCAACATGACTTCAAACCTCAACTGGCATCGCAACCTGGCTGCTGCTGTGGATGCTCAAGTCTACAACAGCTTGTTTGCCTGAAAAATCTCTCAGGGAAAATGTCTCGGGGAAAGACAGGTAATTTACAGGCTGGGGAGCACAGAGATTAGAGGGAGAAGTGAGAAAGAGGGAGAGGCTGCCCTGCAGAACAGATCTGTTAAGTCTTGACCAAAAATCAGCATTCTAGCTGAAGAGTTCATTCATCTCTGGCAGCACCACCAGCACAGCACTGTGACCTGTTGGGACTGGTGTCCTCCCTGAAGACAGAGAGATGGCCTTGCCATGCCCTGCTGGGGGACACAGGCATGAGGCAGAAACTGCCAGCAGCACTTGGCATGTGCCAGAATAAAACCCTCACCCTTTAACTCCAGGCAAGATGCTCATCTAGCTTCCAAAGTTTCCAAATCACACAAACTGACAAGAGGGGAGAATCTGCCTTCTAGGTTGGACACCGTATGCTTCCTGTCACCTGCCTCAACATGGCTATATTTTTTTTTTGCATGTTTTTGACTTAAAATTTCTCTATAGCCTGAAGCCAAAAGTCTGTTCAGTAAACTCTGCCTTGTTGGGAAGCGTTCCGAGAAGCTGGTTTGATGAAGTTGGCTTCCTGGTGTGTGTTTTGGTCACAAGCTTTATGTCAGCAATTCATGCGTGATGGAATTGGTTCTGAGAAACTCTAAACACATCAAGTAATGCAAGTTTCCTAGACACAAAGTTGTTCAAGGGGTCTTCTGGACCTTATCCAGCAGAAAAGGGCAATGTCTTGCTGCAGGTTAGTGCAAGATTTTGTGCCCCACGTTATCTGCTGTAAATGAGCATCACTGAGGAACAACTGCAGCATCTTCCCCTCCCCTGCAGCAGTGCTAACTGCAGGTTGAGTTCTGCAAGTCTGGTTTTAGGATCTGATACTGCTGTGCAGTATCTACCCACACATACTAAACACAGGCAATGACAGCACCCTGCTTTTGGGGGAGTTTTTTGGTCTTTTTTTGCTGTATTTCCAGCTGTTCCCCACATGCTCCCATTAGGAACTGGGACTTCTTTAAGGGTGAGGCATGGCTGAGCAGGACTGTGGTGGGCAGCACGGTGTAGCAGCCAGCCCTGGCAGCAGCAAAGCCAGCAGCACAAGCAGCTTATTCAGCTGCCAAACCAGCAAAGCCCATTCTGCTTTCAGATGGAAGAGACAGAGATACCTTTGGGCACACCCAGCCTCAGCACTCTGCACTGGGATACCTATTTATGAAGTATGGGATACATATATGTAGTATTCTGCATCTCCTCACAAGGTCTCAGTTTTCTGTCTCATCTCCATCTTTTCCCTCTCCCCACTCAGGAAACTGAATCTCATCTTGCTCCTTGCTCCTACAAGCTCCACCCTCCAACTGGCTGCTGGTAACCTCTGCCTGGTTTCCTGCTGCTCAAGCAGCTTTCGCTTCAACTCCTTGATGTCCATCAATCTGTTGCTCTTGCAAAGCCACACGCTATTAGATTTCCTCACTAAATGTTCATGCCCACTCTGCCATGAACAGAGCTCATCCCCTCTCCTGCCCCAAAGCACTTAACTACAAAACTCAATGTATCCCTTTACAAGAACCTCAAGCCTGCAAAGCCATTCTGCTTCCAGCAGAGAGCTGGGCACACAATGGGTTTCCCCTGTCTGCTGGCAAAGCTGGGCCAAACCACAGCTGCAGTCACACTTCCAGAAGTCATCCATCTGAAAGAGCAAACAGGCACGGAGAAGCCAAATGTGAGCACTGGGACCAGCACTGTTTGGGTCAGAAAACAACTCCCTGGCTGAGCTGCAGTAAGATGCTCAGTGTTTGCAGCTACTCGTCCTTGTCCAGAGTCCCATACGCATGGGTGCAATCCCAACACCTTTAGTAAGATTCTCTAGGAGTATCCCTATTACTGTTTCATTTACTACTGTGCCCAACAACCTGATTATTTGGGGTTCTTCCCCCTCCTCATGGCTTAACTCCCTCTGTCAGCTCTTGTCACTTAGAACCAGCAAATACACAGTTCTAATTAAACACCCCTGCCAATAGATGGGGGAGTGAATTTTGCCCCTTCCTCCCTCCCCACTTTGGGTGAGCCTGACTCTAAAACAAAATCCCAGCTAAGAAATGCCTTAGACAGCTGCTTGAACCGCTTTTTACCTTCTTGATTGCTACCCAATTCCCTGCCAACATTGCAAATCTAGGCATCCCCACCCCATCGTGGGCTTGAAGAACAACGTTCACATGGCATGAGGTACAAAAATAATGCTGAGGAACTGCAGTTTCTCAAACTTAGAAAAACAGGAGATTAATATTCTGACCCAGTCAAACATCCTCCCCCAAATAACAGATTGACATAAGCCCTGAAAAGCCAGAGAATAAAACTTTCTATGAGAACAAAGCAGCCGAGATGGACGGAGGCACCACTTTGCATGAAACAAAGACTGTTAAGATCAGTATAACAAACATGGCAAATATTCCTACTTGTGATTGCACAAACCAGGGGGTTTTGAATGTAAATCTGCCCCCTGAACTTCCAAGGCACATGCAGAAGATACAGCCAAGTGTGTTTCTGAAGGTCCAGCTCTACATATATAGAGCATACACAGATCTGTGTATTTATCATAGATAATCTGGATGGCACTGGGATAGTCAAAGATCCTGGGGGTACAGCTGCTTCTGAAGAGCAACAGACACAGCTACTGATTTTTTGGTGGCTTTTGCCCAGGCTGCAAGGAATAAACCCAATTTTCCTGCACTCCAGCAACAAGAACAGAACAACAGGATAGGAGATTAATAAGTGATGTACTACAAAAGTAATTACAGCTGATGACCTCAGCTCCTGAAGGGTTTGAGGAAACTTCTTGTTCCTGCCAAGTTTTGAGAGCCTTTCATCTTCCATGGCTAGGTGAAAATTTGAAATGGGGGAAAAAGAAAGGACAAAGTGAATAGATTTTCTAAAGGGCATTACTGTTTTATAACCATGAGTCAGTTTTTCAGCTAGGACGTAAGAATTGATGCCAAGTGGCACGTAATGAAATATTTCTTCAGCTGCTGGATGGATCCTCCACCACTTAACTGATGAAGCCCTGGAGATTTTTCAGTAGAACTGATCTTTCAGTGAAAGTGCAGCTGTGGGACAGCTGAAGGTGTTACACTCTACTGCTCCTCACTGTGCCCAGGAACCAGCAGGTTTGTGCTATCCTTAATAAATACCTAAACTACAATCAGGATACCCACAGTAGAGGGCTTGTGAAGACTTCAGAGACATTTCAGCCTCAATTCAAACCAGATCTTTAGGGTAGCATGATGTCATCTGTCTGAATAAATCTGGAGCTGCATCTCATTTGCAAAGATTATATGGTCAAACAGAGTGGAAGCAATCTGCTTGAACATTTCTTGGCTGACTGGTTTCCAAAGCATCTTTTGACACTAATTTGTCAAATGGATAATTGTGAGCAACACAAAAACAAATTAAAAGTTTTAAGTGCTTGGGCTAGATCCTTAGCTAGGAAAAAGCAAAGGTGGTCCATGAAATTCAGAGTGATTTGTATCTACTGAAGAGCTGGCTCTTTATGCTTCATGTGACTCCAGATACACTTGGGCATAGTGAGACTCAGCAGACAATTTATTCCAGTACTGAGCATCCTTCAGCCCCACACTGCCAACAGGAGCAGAGCATTTGGCAGCTCCAGAGCTTGCAGAATTAGTTCCTAAGTTCTTGCAAGAAGGATAGCCTGGGAAGCTGCAGGAGGCCCTGTTCTGCTGGACATGGGGAATCTGATGGATGGGAACATACATGGCTTTTCCATGCACAAACTGCATGGTCTAATTTACAGCACTAAACATCACACACAGCTACACTCAGTACACAATCAAAACTCAGTGATCTTTAAAAGCTCCCTTCAGAACCTGCTTCCAATTTGCCCATAAACCCTTTAGTCCTACAACCTTCCTAGAATCGTTTTGGTTGAAAAAGACCCTTAAAAGTCAGAGTCCAACTGTTCCCCCAGCACTGCCAGGGCACCACTAAACCAAGTCCCTCAGCACCACAGCTTGGAAAGCCCTCCAGAGATGAGGACTCCACCACTGCCCTGGACAGCCTGGGCCAGCCCTTGACAGCCCTTTTGGGGAAGAAATTTTTCCCAATATCCAACCTAAACCTCCCCTGGCACAACTTGAGGCCACCAGGTTTTGTTCTATCCTCACATCCTTTTCTGCTGCACACTACTCTCCATCCTTTTCACTAGATGCCTGTTGCATCCACCTGGTCTGCACATCCTGTTGCTTTTCCCAGCTCTCTATTCCTCTCTTGCTCTTCCCCATCTGCTCTCCTGAAGTATTTCACTGTCCTGGGTTATTATTTTTGCTCAGTTTCCTTTTCCTCTGCACATAGGAGCCAGCAGCACTGCTAACACCTGAAACCATATATATTATCACATGGAATGGAGAAGTATTTAGATAAGGGAAGAGAGAAGACTGAAAAATTACAACTGAAAAAAGTTCTGGCTGCTCTCACTTGCCACACAGTTTTAGTTTGGAAGAGTAATAGAAATAGCTGGTAATCAAATCTTGTGATTCTTTACCACATACCAGGTTTTCTTGAGTTTTGGGGTTTAAATCTAGTAAAAAACCCAGAGCTTCACACCAATTTTCAATTACATGTGCATAACGTGGCTGGAAACTGTATGCCTGACCCACTGAGCATAATTCCAACTGAACTGAAGGTGGGAAAATATTCCTGCAGCTTCTGATCAACTACCATAACAAGGGGTGTTTTTGGGGGGTTAACAGCTCATTTTTAGTCAAAAAGGGTGATATTTGAGCACCAGTGAGGCCTCCCAGGAACAAAATGGCTCTACAGCCACTTGCATTTAAATCCAGAAGGCAATCAGTCCTCATACATCATGGCAGAAGATGACTGCCAGCTTCAGTCAGGGAAACATCTCCCCTCTGGACCACAGCAATTAAAAGATCACGTAATTATAGCTGATCTAGAGCCCAAGGAAGTCAAAGGAAAGCCATCCATCGACTCTAATGGGCTTTGGAGCAGCTTCAACATCTCTTCAGCATATGCAGGCACAACACTTTGGAAACCAACAGCCTCCCAGTTTACCTGGGCTCAGCCACAGCTGAAAAAGGAATGAAGATTTTCTCACATATCTCATCTAGCATCAACACAACCCAGCACAACTGACCCTTAACCAGACTATTTGTTGAAGGAAATAAAGTGAGAATCTGCCCATGGACCACTTGACAACCATCAAGGCTTTGTGTCCTTTGAAAGTGTCTGCCTTCCATCTGAAGGGTTCAGCTCTTTTGCCCCCAAGAAATAATTCTGAAAACTGTTCAGCCAGAATTACCACCCCCCCTTAAACCAAAAGCTCATTTTTAAATTATCCTGGTTCATCTACAAGTGTGGGATAATAGAAGGGTAAGTTTGCTGCAGCTCTCACCTCTGTGGTGGTTTCTCCTAGATGTTTAACTTTCAAAAGTTTTCAGCCTTTCAGCAAAGTCAAATCTTCCACCAGTGGGAAGGAACCAGCAAATACCACCCCCCCAAAAAAACCCACCCCAATATTTCCCAGTCAACCAATTTCCTCAGGTAAAAACCATTATCCATAAAAATTATCATTTTAGGAAAAAAAGGCCTGAATCTTAAAATCAGATCATAAAATATCACAGAATTTATAATAAATCCTTTCACATGCATAACAAACACTTTGATCCTCCTGTTATTTTATTTTCCTAGCCCCAAGTGGTATCTGTTCTGCAGACACTGATACTGAAGAGGTTTCTGAAGGAGGGACTTGTTGAATTATTTTATCAGGCACTACTGAGGACTAACTCCAGAGAGGAAGATACTTAATCACTGCTGAAAATCCCCAGGTAGCTCAGCAAATCCACAGGTTTGGGACCAAGCTGGATTTAGCACATTTGTTAGCATCTTCTTGCCTTCTGAGGAGTCTGCAGCTCTGCAGAAAGTTGATTATTCACAGATGGCATTGCTGGGCATAAGCCAAACTTATCTCTAGACCTTAAATCCTCAACTAGCATCCTCTTGTCTCCATTCCATCCATGGATCTATGAAGCATTCCAACAGAGAAGTTCATTAGGTTTGATTTATCTTCAGAAATAAAAAAGTATGGACTTCCCTTTGGAGGGGTGAAAAGTCTTACCCATCCTGCTAGAAATCAGCCTAACTGAGCCTAAAAATCTGGTACCCAAAGGCACTGATCTCACAATCTAGTTATTGCTCAAGTAACATCTTCCAAGCACTCACATGATCTATCAACTCAGTCCTCCTTTCCAAAATTACCCTATTGAAGTTCCTGGAGGTGTTGGTTGCTTCCCCTGAGAAGTAAATTTTGGAGACCCGAGAGGTATTTGAAACAGGACTAGAGGTACTTCAACAATTTTATCCATGAAATCCATTTTCACTTGGCTGGATTCATGTCTAATGAATTGCAGAATGAACATGACTGAAATGCCTCCAAAGCCAAGATGCTCTTCTGCATCTCAAAGCAACCTTGAGCTCCCCAAGAGTCCTCCTCAGTTTGAGATCAATGGCAGTCAAATAAAACTGGATTTCTTCACAAAGAGGGGCAGAAGTCTGACCAAACAGATGTATGCTGGAAACCCAAGCTAAACAAATTTTACCTTTAGCAACACTTAGGCTTGAATAAATTATTTTTTTCTGCTGCCTGACAGCAAAAGCAAACCACAACAACAGTAAAAAACCCAAACAACAAAAACCACACCACAAAAAACCCCAAAGGTCATAATTTGCCCAGATGACAAGTTACCCTAGGACCTGACCTTTTTAATTTAAGCAGTAAACCAGTGGTAGCTCCAACCTCTTCCCCATACAGAGGATGCCTGAAGCAATTAGAGAAGCTGCTGGAACAGAACAAGGGAATGCATTAATCTGTTGCACAGCAGAAGCCACTCACTCCACCTTCTACCGAGACAGATGAGGCAAGCAACTGCCTGATCCAGAAAACATCTGCTAAACAAAATCAAAATTAATGATAAGCAGAATGAGCTCTTTGATGGCTGATTCTCACCCAGCTGCTGGGAAGCATCAAAGAGCCACTCGTAACAGCAGCCAATTAGTTACTAACACAAAAGAGTTTACAAGAGCAGGATCTGAGCTCGGTGTGGTCGATTTGCAGCCTGGTGATGCATAGGAAAGCCCTGCCTGGACCTTTTTCATCCTTGAAATGCTCTCAGGTCAGAGTTTAGCTCCTTTGCCAGTACCCAACAAACCTCAGCTTTCATCCCCAGTACCATCACACGGTTCTGTGATGAAGAAGCAACTTTTCATTGGAGAAAAAAAACCCACAAAGACAAAAACATACAGAATTTGTGACACTCTGAACTGTCAGGCAAGCATTAGGAGGCAGCCTCTTTGAAATCTCACAGCACTACACTCTTTCAAATGTGTAAATTCATGCTTGTTTTAAAAAGTTACTCCCAGAATGTTCAACATCAACACACACTGAAAGGAAACTGTAATTTCTCCCTACCTTTTCTTCTTGTAACTTCAAACCTTCTGGAGTCCTATAAGGAAAAAGAGAATTTTGTGTGTTTTAAAATACAATTGTTCAGAGGCAGAATGAACAGAACCCCCTAAAAACATCAGTCATTGTCCCAGAGAAGCATCTGCAAAGCCCTACACAGTAACTGAGGAGTAATTACAAGCATAGATTTCAATCTGCCCACAGATATTTAATGGATCACTCTATCACCCAAAATGATTCATCACTCTGTGCTCTACCATGTAACTTACCACAATATCTTCCAAAAGATTTCTCCCCCCCTCTATTCATGTTAAAAGGGAGCAGCCAGGAGAGTTATTTTAGGATACCAAGGATTTAGGGGTGGAGGGAGGAGCTATTATGGGTATTTTTAGCAGATGCTTCTTCACATATCCAAATAATTCCCAAGCAGGTGGATTGCTCATGCTTAGAGCTGAGGGCTCATTCCAATCTCTGCACACCTAACATCATTTGCCCTTTATCTTGCAAAGCCTCAGGACCTTCTCTAATAAATACACTCCTTTTTAATAAGACACCTCCAAGTCTCAAAGGGTCCTGCACTCCCAGATACCACTGTCTACTTAACACTACTGGTGAGACTCCAGAGGAATAAATATTTAATTCCAAGCAGTAATGTTATTTATGGGTTAATTACAACTGCTATTTGTATTTCCTTCGTTCAAGCTCCTTCTTGCAACCAGTATTAAAGTGGAATCACAGCAGAGTCTAAAAGCCCATCTCGCCTGGAGTCACATTGACCTGGACAGTGCCCACTGATGGACAACACAGGATTAACCCCATGGGGGGCAAACTTAACCCCAGAAAGCCCCAAAGTGCCATCATGTCCCAGCACCAGCTCCACCGTGGTCCATCCACCCCCCACAGCACAGGGGCAGGGAAGCTGGACAAGCTCCTAAGGCATCTTTGGGGATGTGTCTTGTTGGACCTCATTTCATTCCCTTAGTGCTCACTGCTCTCAGATGTTTATCAAAGAAGGAAACAAAAAGGTTTCTCTGCTCCATTGCACAGGAAAACAAAGAGGCCTCCCAAGACATCTGAGTTTTCCAGCCCACCTGATGCTTACTACAATTGTATTTGTACTTTTAGACTTTAAAAAAAAAATAAATTGCCACCCTGCAAAGGACAAAGGAAAGTCCAGTGCTAGACATCTAGTGAAATATCTCCACAGTCCCCTCCCGTGGTGTGGAGATCCCTGCCACAGGGCCACTGAAAACACCCAGAGCCACCAGAAGCACATGAGGAGAAATACAGAGCTTTAAGTGAAAGATCATAAACAAAAAAATTAAATACACAAAATCAGCTTCTGGAATTACCACCGAGCCATTCCTCCAGCCCAGGGACCACATCACCCCACCTCACACAGCTCCCAGCCCAGTCCCACTCAAACACAGTGACAGTTCACACTCTGTCCACTGTGACCAGTTGTGCAGGCAATGGATGTTGCTGCTTAAGGACTGAAGCATCTCTCTTGGGAGGAAAGGCTGAGACCTGGAGCTGTTTAGCCTGGAGAAGGCTGAGAGTGGATCTGATGAATGCTTACAGATATCTGAAGGGTGGGGGCAAGAGGATGGGGCCAGACTCTGGTCAGTGGTGCCCAGTGACAGGACAAGGGGAAACAGGAACAAACTGGAGCCCAGGAGGTTCCCTCTGAGCAGGAGGAGCAAGTTCTTTGGTGTGAGGGGGTGGGAGCCTGTGCCAGGCTGCCCAGAGAGGCTGTGGAGTCTCCTGCTCTGGAGAGATTCCCAA
>VWZY01009381.1:35568-47209 GCA_013399075.1 Chloroceryle aenea
AAGGGTGGGGGCAAGAGGATGGGGCCAGACTCTGGTCAGTGGTGCCCAGGGACAGGACAAGGGGAAACAGGAACAAACTGGAGCCCAGGAGGTTCCCTCTGAGCAGGAGGAGCAAGTTCTCTGGTGTGAGGGGGTGGGAGCCTGTGCCAGGCTGCCCAGAGAGGCTGTGGAGTCTCCTGCTCTGGAGAGATTCCCACCCCCCCCTGGCCCCTGCGCTGCTGGGCCCCCTGCTCTGGGTGCCCCTGCTGGGTGGAGCAGGGGGTGGCACCAGATGACCTCCAAAGGTCCCTTGCAACCCCTACCATTGTCATCCCTCTTTCCTACGAGTGACCAGCAAGCTATCTTTCCCAAAAACAAAGCTTTCACCAAAGCCAAGAGGGATCAGAGCAGCAGAAACAGCCTCCTCGGCACCCTCCAAGTCAGCTGAGGTGGTTAAACAAAACAACGGGTATTTGCTTATAAAAACACAAAGCCAATGTTCCCCATGGGATAGATACCACCTGAGCCATCTTGAGAAACATGTAAAAACAGCAGTCAGGATTAGGACAGACTTCAAAGCATTTATCCTTTTAGGCAGCAAAGCTCCAAGCTGCGTAGACAGTTTTACTCCAGGGACCTCTCAGAGCTTCTCACAATATTAGTTTGAGAGGTGGAGCACAGGATAAAAAAACTCCAGCTCCATCCTGCTATCATTAAGCCCATGTACATGTAATATATGCAAAAAGGAAGAGTATTTTTAAAGGTCCCCTGGAGTCCCTGACTTGAACAAGGCGTTTGAATTCTCTGCAGTTCAAAAGCTTCGAAACACTAAAACTAATTACAACTATTATATTGATCAAAAGAAAAAAAAGACAATCACACTCTCTAAAAAAACCACTTTCAAGTGTCAGCTCACTTGTATTAAATAACCTTTTGGTATTTCCATGAAAGGAGCTGCGCAGACATCGTGAAAAACAAAGGATGGTCTTCAAAGTTTCCCTTTCTCACTGTTTCCATTATAATTATAAGCTCTAATGAATGTAAGCTACCACAAAAAAACAACAGATGCAGGATTTGGAGGAAAAGCTTGTTAGAAATGCAAGGGGAGAGTGGGAGGTCAGGCTGCAAGTCATCACTTATTACCTGGGAGAGTATCAGCACTTGGTTAAGTCCCAAAAAAAGTTCCCTTCCAGAGGGAAAATGCCAATGGCATTGAGAATGCTCCGCATTTCAGGAGAGTCCACAGAAAAATGGGAAATGGGAAAACACCAAATCACTCTGCAACTGTCTCAGAGCTTAAAGAGCAGCCACTAAAAGGCACCAGCTCCAGGTAGCCACAGAACTGTGGGTTTATTCCTCCAGTAAAGCGAAGCCACAGCAAGGACTCATTTTTCTTCTCTTGCCTCAGCCGCAACATTTCTCTTCTGGAGCACAGAAAAGAAGAAATGATGCTGATTTTTCTCCTTGAAGCCACGCTGAACATGAGACCTTTCTATTAGTGATCTAACAGAGCACTAAGACATTACCAGCCAGTCTGGCCACGGGCACAGCTCCGTGCTGCACGCTCTGACTTGGGCAATCTCTCCACTACAAGGAGTAGTCACCCTTCCTTTGAAGCATAAAAAGCTGCTTTTTCTTAGAGCAGTATCACATGGAGGTTTTAATAGTGTTACTAGTTGAGAACCAAACTATTTGGATAAAAATGACACTGAAGTTCTCAGATGCATTGCCTGAGGAATACCATTCTGCAGAAGCCATCAAGCAGATGGTTATAAATGAGACTTATTTCATGGGCACCATTTAATGACTGCAAATTCCTTTAACTAAAAATCTAATTTTATCAGCCCCTAAATCATATGCTTTGAAGGGAAAAATTTGTTTCAGATTTGTCTCCTTCCTTTTATCAAGCTTCTCCACGAGTATCATTTTAAAGAGCATTTCATTAGCGCAACACAAGAGTTCTGTTTGTCAAGGTTCACTTTTAGCCCCTGTTTTCCTCCTTTCTAATGTCAGTTAATTGAATGCAGAACAAAAGGTCCTTCTGTTCTGTACCTGAAGTGCCTAATAATTGTTACATGGAAATCAGCAAAGCCTGTTTGCTCCAGGATTGTTCTTCACCACGAACGTACCTTCGGCAAAGCTGCATCTCCAAAAGACCAACCAACCCACCCAGGGTCAGCACCTGACAGGGGATGGCATCATTCAGTACAACTGCTAATCCTACCTGGATTAGGATGGGCAAAAAGAATTTCACTCTGAAATACAGTCCACTACCCTCTGTCCCACAGCTGCCACGAGTGGCACATCAAACACATGCAATCTCGTGCAACTGCTTTGGATAAAAAGCAACTGCTTTGGATAAAAAGCCTAGATCACTGAGTCCAAAAAAGGGATCACCATCCTTTGGAAGATGGCATCTCCATCTCCTGCCAAGGCATAATCAGGAGCCTATGACAGACCAGCTATTAATGCTGAAATGTGGTCCCGTGGATGAGCAGAGCACTTCTGGAATGAAGAACCAGATTTCATTCAGAACTCACTCCAGGGGGGTGGAACTTCCATTGTGCAGCATTAAAATACAACTACACACAGGGAATACACAACAGAGGAGAGTGCTCTGTAGCCAGTGTGCTGCAAACAGATTTACTGACAGTCAGTAATGGACCCAAGCAGCAAAAATACTTTGGGGCTGGTTGGTATCCGTGGAAATCAAAATCTTTACAAGAAAATCTTTAAACACCTCTGTATAAAAACAGATCTACGTTTGTCCTATATAGGCACAAAGAAAATGTTACCTGAGCTTGTGCTCTCCTGCTGCTGGAGCATCCTCTCCTGACTCCACAGCCAAAGGGGATGTGGCACTGTCTGCAGGGAGCACACAGCCCCTGCCTAGCTCAGGCTCCCATTTCCACCTGAACATTTTACAGTGCATGTTTTCCTTTTCCAGTATTGCATTTTACTACTGTCTCCACAGCATCCATGATTTTTTTTGATCAAAGGTAGGGCTTCATCTCTCCTGTGGCTGAGCAAGCTCCAGTTTACTGCACAGCCCTACTGAGAGTCTCAGTGGACAACCTTTGGGGTGCTGCTTTCATACATCTTCCACAAGAGAAGCCCAGGAGACTCAGAACCACCACCACTACACTAAGAATACAAATTTCTCTTAAGATCACTCCCTCAGCTTTATTACACCCATGCTAACCAGCAGTTGATCATTTTCCTTCCTTAGAGCTGCACTCAAGTGAACAGGGGAGCAAGGAAGGACTATGCACATGGTTCTCTCTGCTTTTTAACTACAGGCCAGACCAACTCACTGAAAGGCTAATTTATGATTAGAAAACAGTGATCTATGAAGCCTAAGAAACTGCTGTACCAAGCTGTGGGGACCGTGTGTCATGTAGAAGCCCAATTCCCACACCTCAAGGGCAATCCCCATTAACAACATCCATATATTCCCTCCAGCCGAGCAGTGAGCAGGCAGAGCAGAACAGTCATGGGGATGCTCTAACTACATGAAATTATTATTGCAGCACGAGCAAAGGGAGGGCATTCAGAAACAAAGCTAATCCAGGACTGTCTGAAGGAAGCACAGTAAAAAGCAGAGCTTCCCCAAAGCTTTAAAACACCCGTGGGACTGGGGACAAGACGCAGACAAACAAGCAAGCTGCTCTTGAAGTTTTCAACTCGAGGAAAAATGATAGTCAAGGCTTTAGGCAGGTATATAAACTATCTTAAAAAAGTGTCATTTGGGATCTAGAATTTCTAACTGCTTGATGCACGTATAAAGGCACAGGATTAGAAGCTGCTCTGCATGATTAAAAGCAATTTGTTAGCCTAGATCCTTCAACTGTGGCCAAGACATTCAGGTACGTGTACAATACACACCCTTAGCAGTCTTAAATCACAGATTATTCCTGGTTGGAAAGGGCCTCCTAGATCACTGAGTCCAACCATAACCATAACAACATATAGTCAGACTGGTTTGGGTTGGAAGGCACCTTAAAGATCATCTAGTCCCAACCCCTTACCACAGGCAGGGACCTCTCCTGCCAGAGCAGGTTGCTCAGAGCAACCATCCATCCTGGCCTTGAACACTTCCAGGGTGGAACATCCACAGCTCCTCTAGGCAGCCTGTTCTAGTGTCTCACCACCATCCCAGTAAAGAGTTTCTTCCCAATATCTAATGTAAATCCATCCTCTTCCAGTTTAAAATTGTTAGCCCTCATCCTATCACTACACTCCCTGAGGAAAAGGCCCTCCCCTTTTGGTACTTAAGGTCTCCCCAGGCTGAGCCACCCCACTACTGAAGAGCAGTTAAACACTGGACTGGATTACCCAGGGAGCTGGTGGAGTCACCACCCCTGGAGGTGTTCAAAAAGCAAGCAGATGTGGCACTTCAGAGCATGCTCTAACGACCATGGAAGTGTTAGGCAAAAGGTTGGACTTGATCCTGGAGGTCTTTTCCAAACCTCAATGCTTCTGTGACTCCATCTCCCTCAGCCTGGCCTCCCAGCAGCAGGGGTTCCAGCCACCCCATCATCTCTGCACACCCACAGTTCAAGGCTGGACATACTCATGCCACACACTGCTGCCCACAAGGCACTGGCAGGACAGCTGGCCAGGCACAAGAGGTGGCACAAGGGACAAGGCTCCCTGCCCTACACCACTGCTCTGAGCACATGCAGTGGAGCACTGGCACGAACTACAGCAGCCACCTCCCTCAGTATACTTGGGTTAAGTGACATGCAATGCAAAGAGAATCTCCCAAAGTGGGGGGGGAGGCAGAAAAAAGCCTGGTTTCTGATTTTCTTGTAACAGTTTTTCTTCCTTCTGTCCCTGCACATCCAACATCTGGCCACAAATTTCCTGCATTATCATTTAAAGGGAAAAAGTGAGGCTGCTTTGCAAGGTTCATAATTAAACAGTCACAATTAAGCCTGAAATCAGGAAAGACAAGTTGCTGGCTGCTATTTCTTCCCAGTTTGATTAAAGGCAGAGGATGAGTGTTTATAAACCAGACACAGAGGCACAGCACAAGCAGGACTCACTGAGCAGATGCTCAGTGTAGTATTTTAAGGTGCAAATCTCCACCATGCAGTGTCTATTTCTAGTTCTCCTTCCCAACTTGCTCCCTTTGCAGAGCAGTATTTAGACATCGATGGATGGCCGTGGATTTGCCATCCTCTTTGTCAGCAGCCTCTGAGGGCACAAGCAGGATGCTTAGCACACCCCACCAAGCTTTGTGCTCAACAGATCCCAACCCTTCTCCTCAAGTTCAGCAATTCACAGGATAACCTTCCAGCGTTTTCAGCCTCCTGCCCTTTAAAACTGATGGAGATTTAGGCAAAAGGAGTTGCTTTTTTGACCATAAGCAAAGGTTAACACAAGGGACTCTGCCAAAAAAACCCCAATTAATGCAGCAGATGGAAATGCTGCAGAAGAGGGAACACATTCCAGATCCACAGGTTGCCTGTATCTCTGGACTGTAGCAAGCCTCTTAGCAGACACGTGTGAAGGGACTGCAGTGCTTGGGCAAGGGGATAAATCAAATTCAGCACAAGCAGCTGAACTCACACTGGGTCTGCCACTAAATTAGATGTTACCACTGTGCACACAAAGTCTGCAGGGACCTGCTCTCAGGATCAGCCTAAGTGCTGTACCATTTCTAAACAGACAGCCCTGATTTGTTTAGCAAATTAACAGTGGCCCTTGATATTAATAGATGAGCATGCCAGGGATTTCCCCCCACACCTTCAGAGCCTGCTCCTCCTTATCAAGTGAGGGGTCAAGAAAAAATGGCACTGACATCCAGGGCAGGGCTGCGTGAGAAGCTCGACAGACTGTTCCATTTGCAGTGGTTACAACCAATACACAGCTTAGTTTGACATCCAGGATTTTCTGTTTAGAACCATAAACACAATATTTTCAAAAAACCACTCCTAATGAGGCAGAGAACATCCACTTTTTTTTGAGCAGCCATGAGAAAAAAAGAAAATTAAATCACACACTACTGTTTAGAGAAAGCATCCTATCAGTACAGATGCTGGCAATTTAGATTTGTCCTGTCTGCTCTAAACATTGAGAGCAGCTTTGATGTCTCACGTCACACAGTTATCATCTGCTCACCCATACGGTAGCTAATTGAGGTAATTGCTGCAGCTCTGATTTCACTCACTACTATTTCTGGACTTGAGATGAGAAACCTAGGTATCGCTCCATAAATTTCCACGTTGTCAGGAGGGGAAGCTCGTGGGATGCCTGGTTTAGAAAGCCCAGATTTGCAGATGTACCTCATCTAAGAAACTGAGAATGCTCCTGCTTAATGGTAGTTAAGTACTTTAAGTAGAATTATCTTCCTTTAAAAACTGATACAGGCTTTGTTTTGGAGGGAGAATATGCTACAGTGGGGGAAAAACCTTAAAAGACTAAATATTGACCAGATAAGTAGCACCTGAATATAGTATCAGAAAGAATAACCCTCTGTCACATCATAGCCAAGTTAAAACTGCCTTAGATTTCTTTTTTATTTGCAAGATGGTTTACTCTGGTCTTATTCTCTGCCTCAGAAATATGCCAGCATTTCCGCACCTAGGGATGATTTTTTTTTCCCCCCACAGTTGCTCAACTGTGACATCAGAAAAACCTACTCAGCTTTGATTCCTGGGGTCAGTTTGTGCCACAGCTCAGTGCAAAATCAGGCACCCCAAGCTCATGATCCCTTCACTCCCCAAGGGACACCATCCAAGCTCTGACTACCTCCAGCTACAGCACCAAAACCAAGCATCATTCCACCCAGGGCTCCACTTCCACTGCAGAGAGGTCACCCTTGCAGCAGCTGGTGGTCCTGGGGGCTGAGAGCTGGAAGGTGACAGCTCCCAGCAGGCTGGGCAATGCAGGACAACTGACAGGTATCACACTCTGCATCTTGCCACAAGCTTAAAAAAATAAAGCAAGCAGGATTTGGGTTCTCTAAGGGACTGCATCCAAGAGGGTTTCACCTTCAAGTTGTGCTAGATGCATCCTGACAATCCCTGACACTCATTATTAAGCCATAACCATGGACATAAACTAAAATTCTTCAATTGTTATGCTGTTATTTGATATATAGTACCTGTCTTGCTCCAAATAACCCAACATCCCACTTTTCTAGTACTTCAAGCATCATAGCAGCCCATAAGATACAGCAGTTATTCAGTTCTCTGGGTACCAGCCCATAGGATGCAGCATTTCTTCAATTCTCTAGGTACCAGCCCCTAAGATATAGCATTTATTCATTTCTCTGGGTACCAGCCCCTAAGATACAGCAGTTATTCAATTCTCTAGGTACCAGCCCCTAAGATATAGCATTTATTCATTTCTCTGGGTACCAGCCCCTAAGATACAGCAGTTATTCAATTCTCTGGGTACCAGCCCACAAGATACAGCATTTATTAAACCCTCTGGGTACACAAGAGGATAGGTGTGGTTTGGGGGATGCAGAGGAAGGACCTCAACACGTACATCCCAATACTGTGAATATAGTCCCCAGCTCCTTGAACTGCAGCTTCCCTGATAAACACCACTCAGACCACATCTTCTCATCTCCACAGGGATCATACACTAGTTAAGATTTAGAATGGCTTACAAACAGCAATTACAGCTTGTTAGAGAAACCACGTAAGCACAGGTAACAAGGAGTGAATTATCAGTACCCAGCAAAGTGATACAGAAATAAGTCTTGTCTCCCTTTACCTTCATTAATGTTTAAACCAGGAGCCTGCTGTAGCCTAGTATAGATTAATTCAAAACTGATTCTTTCCTTCCTTTCTCCAAACTGACTTACAAGCAGGAAGAGCACACACAGCAGAGAATACATTACTAATAATAATTCTTAAAATAAATACCAGGATATTAGCTCTTCGACCGTGTACAAAATTGATACACTGTGCCTGTCTTACTCCAAGCTTCTGCTCCTAAATGATGCCTCTACTTGAATTATAAGCAAAAGCCTTTCTCAAAAGCCCTTGCAATTTTGTGCCTTACTTCCCCAAGCACTCCTTTCGTCATCTGGGAGATGAGGAAATACAACTTCACTGGGGGAAGGAGCACAAAATCAGCCCCGTGACTCTCCTGCTGCTTGGAATAATCAATTGGGGTCTGTCAGCTGCAGCAGGGAAACATTTAAGAATCTGAAGATAAATAGAAATTTCAGCAAAAACTGATACTTCCCAGACAAGGGCAGTTGAGGCTGTGAGTGGACTCCAGAAGGGTGTTTTCTCCTGGGTAGGATGGCTGGTCTGAGCCAGCTGCTTGCAGTGGTGGTGAAGTTTAAAGTGACATTTATTACCTGGAGATTTTAAGCAGTTCAGGCATGGTGCAGGTCATTAACTGGTGACCAAGTCAAACACTGGCTGTCCTATACTGGCACGTGGACAGTGCTGGCTGTAAGAAGGTACCTTAAAGAAATGAACACATTTGGTACATTCTTCAGCAGAAAAAGCAGCTCCACCCAACAACTTGAGGCTGGTGATATAATTCAGCATGTAAACCAGAGAAGGTACCAAACATGGGTAAAAAGCATCAAGGAACTGAAATAACATTGGCACAGCTGCTCTAGCTTACCCTTGAACTGCACTGAGACAGGCCAGCTTACACCAGTGCACACCAGTGTCTGTCTCTTACAGGGGAAGAGCCAGTTAAGGTGCATCAGTGAGCTGTGAACATCCTGCAGCAGGGCAAAGCAAACGTGCCAGGGCTTGGATCTGCAAGAGGCACTGGTACTTGTGCAAGCATCACTTGTAGGCTCTGCAGGTTGGAGGAGCCTCTGTAGGGACACAGCACTCCTCTCTGAAGGAGTCTGGGGGGCTGCAAACATTGCTGGTGTCTCCTGAGACTTCTTAAAGAGGAGGATGTGCAGCAAAACCAGCATAAAGCCAAATGAAAGCAATTAAGTGTTTCTACAAAGCTACAGAGCAGTTGTGGTTCCATAGCACAGAGCAGACCACAGGACACCTGCCAGTCTGTACTGTAACCACTCAGGAGCTCTCAGGGACATCCAAATATTGACTTGAGCAATTCAGCCCAAGATAACTGTACATGTACCACAACACAGGCTTATTCTCCACTGTCACACTACCCAGCTAGGACAATATTGTTCAGGCTACCTGCCAGCAGTGCCCTGGAAAACACAATACAGAATTTAATTCCCAACACACAGCACTGTGCTGACTTGTGTTTGAGAAGCTCCCTGCAGCAGATGGGAGACAAGCTCCTGGAAGAGCTGATCAAGACCTGCAGTGCTGGTTGAGAAGAGGAGATGAGAAACTTGCCCCAAGAACCATGGCAAAACCAGCTTGGCTTCAGCACATCCAGCAAAGCAAGGGCAGAAGCTAAATCTGTCCAAAAGCACCACCCCAGAGCAGCGAGTTCCATCTCTCCAGGTATTTTGGTACCCAGTCAGCCCTGAGAAGCTGCACCTTACTAACTCCACCAACCACCATGTGCAGCACTTAGAAGCTTCAAGAGCTTTCCAGCACCCCCTGAGAGGTTTCACAGGGTAAAAGTGAGAGCAATGTTCTCCAAAATGAACACAGAGCAGGCAAGTCACAGCTTCTCAGTTAAATACTAACACCATCCTTTTTTTAATTAGGTTTTCCATTTCAATTCATGAAATTTCAGACCACATGCCCATGTTTATTAACAATTCTAATTAGGACTAAAACTATTTCAGAAAGCAAACATCTTCTCAGGAACATCCCCTAAATTTGAGAGGTGGAAGGCTGAGCATCAAGCAAACATCCACTTTTGCTATGTCAGAGAGTTCATTTCTCATGCAGAAGGGTTGGATATTGCAGTCGACAGCCTCAAGACTTATTTTTGCTTTATAAATGCAAAGCACAACTGCAATAATTCTACCACAGACCATGAAGAAATCGATTTAGCAATCTGAACATAAATTAAGCAATGTTTTTGATTCAGTAAACTTGTTCCTACGTAGATCAGAACAAGTATTAGTGAAGGCCAGTGACCCACACCCAAGTATTTGCTTTGATGAAGTTCATAGGAATTCTAGATCAGAGCACACTTCAAATTATTTGACCTGTAAATCAACCTTTTACACATTTTTAAGCAATTTTAGTCGATTGCTAGGAGCTTTTCTATTTGTGATTCAATGGTTTAAATGCATGTTAATAGAATTACACATTAATCAAAGCATGAATTTGGTAACTAACAAACTTCTCAGGAGCAAGGAGCTCCAGGCTCAAAGCCCAATATGACTAAAAAAGATTTCAAGGGATTTTTTTTTGTTGTTATTCAAGAGGTATTATGGGTAAAGTAGTTTCTAAAAGAAAAACAAAGTACCTTTTAAATAAACAAATAGCTCTGTTTCACTGACCCACATGAAAGCTGCACTCAGGGCTTCTTGGTGTTTGGTGTCACACGATAACCACCATTTCTTGTGGAAAAAAGCTTTCTGGAGAGTTGCTTTTGAAAACTCTACATTTTCATCTCCATCCCTTGAAGCTCTTTTGACTGCATTCTCCATACATTAAAAATTTTAATGTGAGTGTTAAATTCTGAGCAAATTTGAACAAATACATTTCTCCCTTCCATCCTTTCACCTCCAGCAGAAGCAAATAATTGGTACAATAACTTCATGGGGTTTAGAGGAAGATCAAATGACTTAATGTCTTTCAAGTAGTAGAAGAGTTGTAAAGATTAAGTAAATCATTTGAGTAAGGAATTAAAATCCTCAGTAACTTTTTTCCAAAACCCACCAGAATTAATATACATTAGGGAAGAATTTAAAATATTTTGCATGTTTTTCCAGGTAATTATTTTTAATAAAAACCCCAAAAGTGATTCAAGACAACACAAGGGGCTTACAGTGCAACATCTGAGTCTACACAGCAACAAAAACAACTGTGGAGTTGTGGAAGGGAACTATTTCTCTTGGATACCTCAAGGAAAAAGTCCACCCAGGATAAAAAGTCAGAACTGCAGAATCACCAACTCCACTGAAATGATTTTCAAGTCCCACTAAGCAGCACAAACCCACCTTTTTAATTGGCTTAAGCTGCTTTAGTGAAGTCATGCACACAACTGTGGGTATTTGCAGGTGGGATGTGACTGGGAGAAATGGGATTCTCCAGCTAGAACAAAATCCTGAGGCTTAAATAGATCCAATTGCAGCAAGAATCCATCAAGAGCTCATCATTAGCCTGGCACTGACGAATGTGTCTGCCAGGACCTAAGTGTTCTAGGCAATGGCAGATAAAAAAATACCAGTGTCTCCTTTTCTTTGCCTCCCCCATCATCTCCCACTTTCAGGCTTTTGAGCTATCATTTAGCAAGGCTGTGATAATTAGGAACTAATTAAATAACTAAAATTGTTTCAGCATCCATCATTTTTCTTTTCATTTAAGTCCCATTTCTAGATTTTTATGGTGTTACTCTCATGCCTCACACAAGACCTGAAAATCTGAGCCTACCTGCATCTGTGCAGCAAGCCACACTGCAAGCCTTGGCCCAGAAAGCCACTGTCCCTGCAGGGACAGCCTGCACCAGAGGGCCACCTGCACCTAACTGGGACCTGCTTACAGTCATTTGGGTTGGAAGACACCTCTAAGGTCACCAAGGCCAACTGTTAACCCAGCACTGCCAGGGCACCACTGACCCCTGG
>VWZY01009381.1:62293-75269 GCA_013399075.1 Chloroceryle aenea
GCTCAGAGCCCCGGCCACCTCCCCTGGGGGACAGGGATGGGGCAGCCACCACCTCTCTGGGCAGCCTGGGCCAGGCTCTCACCACCCTCAAGGTAAAAAAATTCTCCCTTCTCTCCAGTCTGAATCTCCCTCTTTCAGCTTAAACCCATCCCCCCTTGTCCTGCCCCAAACAGGCCCTGCTGAAAAATCCATCCTCATGTTTTTGACAGGCCCCTTGAAGCCCTGAAAGGCAACAAGACGATCTCCTCAGAGCCTTCTCCTCTCCAGGCTGAACACCCCCAACAGACAAAGCCAAAATACAACTGACCAACTTAATTGGAAGTGTAGAACTCACACAGAAGCTAGCAGAAGTTTTGTACAAAAGGGAAGAGCACATTTATGGTTTCCTATCACAGCTATTTACACAGATGGAGAAAAAAATTACAATGAATGAAAAAAAACCCCAAATTTCCCTATAGTTCTGCTGTGCTAATGACACTTGCTATGCTGTAACTGTGCAAATGGAAGAATAAAGGTTTATCTAAATGAGTTTGTACAGCCTTAGGAGGAAAAGGCTCAGTAGGGGACCTCACTGCTCTTCAGCTACAGAGAAGGGCAGCGAGATGGACCCTGATGCTCCCCGTGGGCACACAGTGAACGCAACAGAGGATTTCTGGTTAGACAGAAGTGGGAGAGAAAAGTCACCATGAGGGCAGTTAAACACTGGACCAGAGGCTTTGGGAGGTTGTGGGATCTTTCCTTTGAGATATTTAAATTCTAAGTGGATGAAGCTCTGAGCAACGTGCTCTAGCAGACCCTGCTTTGAGCAGGAGGTTGGGCTCAGTGGCCTCCAGAGGTCCCGTCCATCTAAGTTAATCTACAATTCTGGGATTTTATAAATAGCTTTTGACATCTGCCTCTAGAAAAAGGAGCATCATGTAGTGAATGTAAACAACTAATCCCATGATCTCTTTCAGGCAATCAGGCCAGTATATGGATATTCTAATGCTACTGGAAGTAAAAAGTATCCAGCTGACTTCTAACTATAAGAGCAAAGCAGAAGCTCAGGCTCCAAATCAATAGTGGAAACTGATCTAGAAAGCCTCATTTTCTGTCTAGAAGCAGAAGTTCTGCTGAAAATTACATCTAGGATATTATGATCAACAGTTGCTGTTGTGATACTAAGTAAGATTAACACATATAAAAAAATCTATCCTTTTGTTTTCACCCTTATGGTCCCCCTAATGAGGCTTGAACCGAGGTGAATCACTTAGGCTGGTGCCTGCTCTGCTGTGTCCATGTGTGGTTTGGGTGAAGCCACTCCGTGGGATTGCTGCTGCTTCAGCAGAGGTTTCCAACATACCAACCCAGCACCTTCAAGAGTTTTCTCTCTTGAAGACTTGTCTTGGCTATAATATTCCTAGAGCTGCTGTTGAATTGTTAAATCACTTCCACAGCTTAACAGCACACCCTCAGTAGAGACTACACACATCCTCCTCTGTGGATCTTACGATACTAGAGGATCCCTCAAAGTCACGAGGCAGTTGCCCCTTAGGTGCCTTAGTTCCTTCCACTCACAACTCCAATCCTGCAGCCAGTGAGCTATCGACAGCTGGCAGCTTCTAACCAACCAACTAAGCCAAAGTGTGCCAGGCACGACAGAGGCTGTGAAGCAGTTGTGCTACCTCAGCTGAACTGGAGCTCTGGGGGGTGTGCAATAACCTCAGCATCACGACCCTCGAGTAACTTCGGATTTCATTTCCTTTCCAAGATCAGCAACGCTGATCTGGAAGCTCCTTTAACATGCTGAACCCAACGGTCCCACAAAGCAACCATCCAAAAGCGATCATATCTCAGTGCAAGGGTTTCTCCCGAGGGCAGCTTGCACGCCCTTACACACTCAGGAGGTGAAGCACAGAGGGACTCTGCAAACGCTCGTCACCTGCAAGCGGTGACAGGGCTACATCTGTGTAAACCACAGCCAGGAGTTGCATTGATTCTGATGGGTAATTTATTTCTGACTCTGCAAGGCAAACCCGTGGAGGCCGGCAGTCGATACCGGGAGAAGTGGATTAGTGCAATAACACAAATCTTTTGGGTCAGTGGGCAGGTGGAATGGTTATTATTCCTATTAGCTCAGATTCAGGTACAAAAGGAAAAAATTCGTGTCAGCTTCAGGCTGTATATATCTTGGTTTTCCTTTTTCTTTGACAGGGTTACAAAATCTGTCCTTAATCTGGTTTTTTTTCTTTTTTCTTTCTTTTTTTTTTGTTATTTTTAATATTGATGCAATTTAAAGAGGAAGAAATAGAGAACGGGGACATCTCTAGTCCCTATTCTCATCTCACCTTCTTCATGTATTCTCTAATTCCCTAACGTCTGGGAACTTGTTCAAAACTCCTCATTGTCAGCACCTTCAGATCTCCAGGGACAAGACCCACAGCTAATATTCAAGACAATATAGTCCCATCTACGAATAATCTTCTATCCTTTAGCTCTATCCTTTAATCTTCTTGGGTTTTTTTTTCATCTCACATGGCCTTAATGAAGATTTTGCAATCCTGTTCCCCCAGGGGCACACGGCGACCGTCTAATATCTGCATGTAAATATCCTCTCCCTGCCTCAGACCCCAAATTGAAATCTAAAAACCTGAGAATAGTTTGTTCCAGGCTTCCTAAACAACACCCAAACAAATCTCTGCAAATAAGTAGAGCCTTAAACCTAAAAAGTGCCATGCTGTGCTTGAAGGTCTTTAACCCCCTAAGGATGCTGGAGTCCAGGCATGAGCCTGATGAGAGTTGAAATAAAAGACTTCTATAAGCAGGACAAAACCTATTTTTACAGCAGCATTCCCATGAGAAGAGGGTAAGATATCCCATTTCCCTCCTGCCCCACTCTCCATCCCCCCAGATTTCTTTCCACCTTATGTAAGAGATTCTTTGCTCCACGCTGAATGTCTGTGAGCTTCATAAGGAGCTGCATTAGCTCCACGTGGAGAGCTGCTCTTGATCTCCAGGAGGAAGAACTTCAGATTAGCTCCCTCATTTTGTCCTCATTCACTGAAAGAAGTGACAAAATTACAAAAAGCACAACCAGCCTTGAAATAGTTTGAGAACCTGACAACTTCTGTGCTTTAAAATCCACCTTGCATGTGGCTTTGGATTTGAAAATCCCACTGGACAGTGCCAGCAGCCCCTGCACCAGCAGCATTCAATCTCCACATCTCCAGTGACCAAATTATCTCCAGATTGTTTCTCGACATTTCTCTCATTCCTGCATCACCCAGAAAGCAAAGAAACAGCCTGAGCAGGGCAGCTTGTGTGGATGAGGCTTTATTTGGGGCAGGTGGTTTTCCTTCCTGGTGCTGCTCTGGGAGCACACGTTGACAGATCCTTTTGATCTCCCTCTGGCAGTTTTGTTTTGTTAGTTAACAGAACTGAGTCCTAAGTTCTTATTCAGATAGGTTTTGTTGGGAGTGAAAATTAATAACTAGACCAAAATTTGGTCCCTAGTTGGGCTGGTCTAACTAGAGTTTTTCTGTGATTTCAATTTAAGACCTGAGTGGTATATAGAATCTAGCTATTTTAAATACATATATGTAAAATAGCTGGTGTGGAGAAAGGGAAAATTGGGCAAGGATTACAAAGATACACATGAATAAATGAACCCTTTTCTCCTGTTATACAGAAGGTTACAAATATTTAGAGCAATCATCCCAAAGCTCAAAGTGGGCAGCTTCTAATTGTTACTCTTCCACTGGAAAAGTCACAGTCATCCACGTTGTGTGACCTTGGAGAGCAGGCACTGATCCTGGTAGACAACCAGGAAGCAGTCAAAATGGGATGACAATAAAAAAACTAACCTGCTGTCCAAAAATGATTTATCCAAGCAACTTGGTGAGTTCTTATAAATGAGAAATCCAATAGCACTGGCTGAAGTTGGCTTAAAAATTATCCACAATTAATAAATTGACCCATCCTCCATGCTGTGTTATTTTCCCTGACATTTCCACAAGCTACAAATCTGATAATACAATTAAATGACAAGTTCAATCACTTCTTTATTTCATGTATATGTATATTATAATATTTTATAGCTGTATTACAGAAAGGACTGTTTACTCACGTTGTATCTTCCCCAGCATAATTCAGAGCTTTGCTTGCCTAAGAAATTACTTGTCTGCATTTTGATTAAAAAAGCAAAACCTCATTGTTCCCGTGGCAAATGAATTCAGTTCTTTAAATGAAACTCATTGTCACATCTTTTTCTATGCAGCAAAGGCATTCAGCTCCTGGAATGGTTTTAACCTCTCACACAGCACTTTTGTGTCTGTATCTGATCCAGCCATGATTCATTTTCCTTCCAAAGCTTCGTCAGTGTTTGGGCTCTGTACTTAGTTCTCAATGAACTGGCTATAACGCAGTAGTTACAGCTCCCTGGAAAATGACACACAGTAACTCTGTCAAGTTTTTTATTAGCTTGGATAGGTCTTTTATTTTAGCAAGGTCTTTTATTACCTTGGATAGCTCTGAACTGGTTCTGAAGTGGATGAGTGAAGACCTGGAGATCCAATTTTATATCGAAAGCCATTAAATTTTTTTAACCACAGCCCCTTGATTATTGATAGGCTTTTGTTCTGCACTGTCACTGCACACAACACATTGTTCCAAGGGAATCAGAGTGAACAAACTTTCCCAATCACTTACCCGAGTTTGGACTGGTCGTGGCAACCAGCCGGCAAAAGTCCTCTAACTTTCAGGATACTAGAAGCATCTCCTCCAGAGCAGAAGTTAATCTGGTCCCTCTTGTTCCATAATACATGTCAGAAAGCATCAGAAGAGTGTTATGGAGGAAGGAGGCATCTGTCAGTCTCAGGTGGTGGTTATTCTTTCACCTGTTAATCCACGCCTGCACACAAACCCAGCTCATTTGGTGTTCTTCAGCATCCCACCTCAGCAACTCCAGAAATCAAACTGGACTCTCTCAAAAGAAATTCAGGCAGTAAGACCAGGACCAAGCTGTAAAAGTGCAGAAACAGTAAACCACAAATTACAAATAGACTATCATTGATAATGTCAGTCTCATTTGCATGCTTTGAGTCACACTTCTATGGCTTCAGCATTTGTTAAATTTGAACCAGACTCATCATCTGGGCTCCTTGTCCAGAGCAAAATAATCAATTATGTGTTTGAGGAATTGTTGGAAAGAGACCAAGAAATTAATTTGCTCCCTTTTTCTGATGGAGACTTCTTTACGTTATCAAAGCACTTAAATAATCTCAGGCTTTAAAGTTAAAATACATTGCAAAATTCATGATTGTTTTCGTTTTTTTTCTTTTTAAAAAGGTGCTCTAAATACAGAATTTCCTTAGTGAGCCACAATACAATTTCCTTACAAGTTCAGTTGTTCAAAGATGCTTTCTTTTTAAAGTCAAACTTTAAAGGCAATAGTATTTAAAGCCGGAGTCAATTCAGCTTTTCAGGTAACTGAAATCAGCCTGTGGCTATTACTTGATAAAGTTTAATCCTTTTATATGAAGCAGACTTATTTACAAAGCAAGTAAAACTTGTATTAATCCAGTATCAATTTCATACTCAAGCTCTTCTGCCTTAAAATTATTATTAGGTTGGGCTGCAGCACGTCACTTTCTGCTGCATTGCTCCTTGGATTATTTGTGCCACTGAGGCATCCATCCAGAGACCCAAGTTAAAAAACAACCACTCTTGGTATCACTCACAAAACAATCAGCTGCAACGATCCCCAGATGCTGCCAAGCAGTGGGATAAAAGGAAATCCATGTTGCCACAAGAATCTGCTTGGCAAGGATCCATCTGCAGACTTGGCAACAACCCAAGGGAAATAAAAAATAAAATAAAATCATATTTTTCTTTTAGTTTTACAGACCCATTCCTGTTCCTGGGTTCCCACATCTGTGTTGCAATCAGTAGGACCAGGAGCTGGACACAGCACCTACAGAAGGTCTGGGAGGAGCTGAACAGGGATGGTGAGTGTCCAGAGGATGCCAAGCATTTTCCTTTCTTGAGAGCAAAAGTCACCGATGCTTGGTGGGACTTGGTCCTCTTTGCCCAGTACCTCTGACCACAACACCTCCTCAAGGGTTTGCATTTAAATCTTGTGTTTGAGAAGTCTCCCTTTTCCTTATGGACCCTGTTGTCAAGATCTCACAGACAGATTCAACTGTCCTGGTAAAAAATTCATACTGTAGGGATCAGCTGAAATTAAACCTAAGAGGTAGAACATTACCCTGGGATTAGGTTCATATTTCAAACAGACTGTTCGCTGAGTAACATCTCTCAGTGCGAGTCAAGAGAGCAGAATCAGGACCCAAGGCACCAGGCAAGAGATGGGCTGGAGAGGGGATGAAGAGCATCCCGGGATCTGCAGGTGCCATATGGGATGGGGCTGGGATAGCTCCACCCCTGCTCCAAAGGGAGGGAGGGTAGATGGCTTTGGAAATGTTACTTTTTTCAACAAAATATCCCTCAGAAAAAGTCTGGAAGCAAGAAGAGTCTGTAGACTGGAAAGTTTCCACAGTTGCTTTGAATCAGCACATTATATCCATGAGTTCCAATGTAAAACACAACAGGCAGCTGGTGCTGAGCCCTGAGAACGCCCACCTTTGCTCCTCCTCTTCCTCCCATGACTCTCTCAGCTCCACAGGGGAATCCCATCCCTTGCTCAGCCCCGTTGTTGGGTCAGTGCTATTGGGGGAGTGCACTTGTCACGATATCAACATGGGGATCATCTGCCACCTGATAAAACACCAGAAATTCCTGGAAAATTTCACAATTGAAATAATTAATTGCTTATTTGTATTTTTTCTTTAGCCAGCTGGTCAGGCACAAAACCCTTCGTTCCCATGTTAAGAAAATATCTTTACAAATCACAACTGGTATCTGATGGATTAAGAATTTCTGCACACATTCCTCCTTTTTGTTTGAGATAAACCAAACAAATATTTTGGAGCTGTTGGTGTTAAGTTTACTTTTTTTTTCCCAATCCCTCATATATTTGCCATCTGGAAACACCTAAACACCAGCAGGTTTTGGCCTCGGGTTAGCAAATGGTTGCAATTTATTTCTCAGAATGGCGAAGTTTCCCTGCCCAAAAAACCAAATAAATAAATAAACAGAACACACAATGATTCAGCAAAGCCTTTGAAGATCAAAAAGAAATATAATTCATTTGTTCAAGTGGAAAACCACCCCAAAGACCTGGTAACAAAATTGTCTTTCACCTTCTGGATTTTTCTGCTGAGAAGACAAAGTTTTTACTTTAGACCATCAAGATCCTCCCTGCTGAGAGAAGTGAAAACCCCACTCCACAGAGTTTATGAGACTGGGTTTTATGGCACTATATAAATGAATACACAGATACCTCTGCTTGCCCCTGCCACTTGCTCACCACATCTGGTTTAATGGCAAAGGTCCTAAGGACCACCAGAAACACACAGGGCAGAGGATGCTCTTGCTCGATGTGCCAATGCTGGTCAGGGATGGGAATAGTGGGAGAGCAAAGGTACTGCTCAGCTTCAGGGCAAAGATACCATCCTCTGACCCCCACACCAATAAAAGGAAAGAGCCAATAAACCCAAATCTGAGCAAATTCTGCTGCTGGAAGTTCTGGGAAGACCCAAACTAAAGATAGTGGCTGATGGTGGCTGGTCGTAAGTGGTCACAACGTAATTAATTTTAGTTGAACAGCAAACCCCCACATTTTCAGCAGTTTACATGATCCCAAAAAGCAGTCAGGGCAGGTTTAACCCAACTACAACTCCAGCTTCTTCAGCATTGTGATTTCCCTCTCACCCCACTGAAATCAGCTGCCCTGGTGTAGAAGTCACTGATTAAACAATGATATATTATGTAAAGTAAAATACTTGCTGGCTCTAACACTGCCTAACATGGGATGCAATCCTTTACATAAAACAGCATGAAAAAAAATGGAGGTGATCTGAAATGTTGCAAGTAACGGGGACAACTGAAATATCGTGGGTCTATTCTGGTTGCAAGACTGACTTAGAATGAAAAGAAATTGAAAGAGTTTGTGTTAATGAGAGCAGATAGATTTAATATTTTCGACACGACCGCTGGATGAATTCTGTTTCACCAACAATTCTGTAAAAGCAGCAGCTAAAAATGGGTTATGTTAGTTTTTAGGGAATTAACTGTGCAAATAAACTCCATTTAATTCCTACATTACAGTGGGAACTTTAGAGCCAGACTCACAGCTTTTCTGTACCTTGATGACATTAACATTAGCAAGCAGATGCTCTGAAACTGCCTTAATACTGCTAATTATTTTTGTTGGCGTGCTTGTGTTAATCCAAAGAGAACTGGAAGCAAGGCAGAGTAAATCAGAAGTAAAATGGAGTATTGTAGAGACTTGTGCAGGCACGACATACATTTCAGAGACCACCAGTCCATGCAGGTCGAGCAATGAGTTTTATGAGACCTGAAGCAAAGGGCAAAGAGATGGAATAGATTTTTCTGCCCCAGAATTCCAGCTGCTAATTTCATTTTCACTGTGACCTTAATGAGCAAAAAAAGAAGTCGATCTGCGCAGTGTGGGGAATTCAGAGGGAGGAATCAGACACTTGAATGTTTCCATCAGCAAAAATAACAATAAAGCTCTTCAAGAATAAATTAAAACCAAGACCAACCACTTAATTAGTTTTCATATTTGTCCTTCACTATTTGGTTAGAGCAGCTTTGCTTTCCCAAGTCAGCCAAAACCTCTGAGACACTTCAGGGGGAACTTCAAATAGTTCCTTGGCCCTGCCAGGAGCATCATAATCCTGCATAATCCCACGTAATCCAGCCTGGGGAGAGGCTGCTTTGCACAGCGACTCAACCCCAAGGATAATTCCTTACTCTGCATCAGGGGTTCCCATCAAAATCCACAATTCCTTCCCCAGCAGCTGACCCCACTTCCTACCAACATTTCCTTTTTCTTTTTTTTTCCCAGACTGGCAACAAAACAGAAATAACAGGGAGCTGCTGGTTGGAAAAATTCATCCAGCAACCTGCAATGTCACCAACGTGAGCTGGAATTAAACACGGCTGGGAAGACAAATTCTTTACCTGGTTGGTGCTGAAGGACAGGGTAGGTAACATTAACTTGGCTAATTGTTTACTCGCTCAGCTAATCTACCATAATCTGCATTGATTAGCTTTTGATTTCATGCCGGATGAGTATACTGCTCCCGTGCACCTTCCCCTTAATTTGTGGACCGTACCAAAAAGTCATTTTGAGAACACGTTTAACGCTCCAAAGCTACAAGGGAACAGCAGAGAGAGAGAAGGCGGCCAACTCTGCTGCTGTTAAAAGGGTCATTAAACTCAGCATTAGGTACAGGTCTTGTTTTGGGTTGCATTCAACTTGCTTGATTGAAAATTAAGTGTAAGCAAAAACCATTCAGGAGAAATATTCCCATGCAATCGACGGTGTAGATCCTCGTGTGTGTAACTACACCATGCTTAGGGACACTCAGGGTCTCTTATTCAAGCTCCCTCCATAAGAAGTTTTAAAGTTCACAAAGCCACAGTTCTTGGCCTCCCTGCTCCACTGGTTGAAGGGGGAATGGGTTTTAATGAGCATAACGAGACTGCCACTTGCTCGATAAACCCTAAACATTCACACGAGAAGAACAGAGGTAATTTTAAGCCTAATGAAATGTTATAAATATGTAATTTTTTGATCACTTGTTTGGGTTTTACTGCCATGGGGTCAGAAACTTCCCCCAGAGTTTATATAAAACATTTATTGCTGTGAATAGCAGAGGGAGGGGAGAGAAGAATTTGGCTTGAAGAAATTAAAGCTCAACTTTGATGGAGGTGGTTTCTTGAAATACAGGATTTACTGCATTTAATGCTATGGAGTTTGGGCATATAAATAATATTTTCTGCAGCGCAGGAATATGGAAATAGTGTTTTAGCTAAAAATGAAACAGCTTGGATGGCTTCACAGGCCTTTCACAGGTAACAAAGTTCACAGCCTTCACCTTGAAGTCTCCAAGTTGAAATTTAGATTGATTGTGACTAGAAGTAATTTCTGTCTGACAGCTCATGTGAAGAGAGTCGCTTCATTTCATAACAAATGTGTGGCCAACAGCCTAAAAATTATCATCATAATTTAACTAATCCATTGGCAGTCCCAGAGGCACCGTGGACTGGTGGAAGTCAATCCTGCCCGGCTGGGACTGAGAGAAGCTGAGGTGGGGTAGGGGAAAAAACCCAGTAGGAAAATCTAGGAGGATTATAACTCTTCTGTGGAAGAGCTCACAAATTTAATTGCTTGAGCTTCTCTGTAGGAGCAACAGCTTACCTACTTCCTCACACAAGGCTGCTGGCTGGCTCATGGAGGAGTTTTGTTCCATAAAGCTGAGTTTTCTGGTTTGTGGAAAAGGAAAACAAGGATTTTAGGGCACAACTGCTTGGGAAGGAGACTGTTTTCTTCAGGCAATAATATGCCCTTTTCCATCCTAGTAGGGAGAGACAGACATCGTAGGGCAATTCTGGTAAACACCAAAAATGAGGTTCAGTTGTGTGCCTCAGTTAAATCCCCATCTGAGGTGGGATGAGCCAAGGCACACTGACTCAGCTTGCTCTTCTGCATGGCAAACACTTTCCAACACAGCTCCTATTACCTCATTCAATATACATTTTTTTTTTCTATTTCCAATAAAACTGAAGCAGCAATGAAGCAAAGAAATAAGCCCATATTCATCCACAATTTAAATTATTTTCTCTCATCTCTGAGAAAAGTTCACTGCCTTTCCCAGAGTAATTGATGTTGTTGTAGGAAAAGGAATGTAAAGAACTCTGAAAACGTGGTCATGAAATGTGGATTTCAACTCTTCCTAGATAAGTGTGCCAGGCAAAATGTTTGCAAACGTATCCACCCAGAAACCTGAAATCCAGTGTGATTTTTCTGACCGACCGCAGCTAAAAGTATTCATATCATTAGGCAATAATAATCAGCTATTAAACTTAAATAATAATTAAGAAGTCGTCATCGCCTATTAGTGACAATCTTAGGAAAGGAAAGCGAGGGTGAATTAAGGCTACTGGCAAAGCAGGCTTCCAACTTTATTCTTTTAGTTAAATCCTGCCTTGGCACTGCTTCTAGACGTACAGAACAAATCCAATGAAGTCACACTGAAAAACCCTTATTTTACTTCTTGGGTTACTGTAGATCAAAGAACCCAGAGAGATAATCTTTCATGGACAAAAAGCAAATCTTGATAAAGTAAATCATCAGCATGACGTGAGATTTTATCTCCATATATTTATCTACCTAGCTATATACACAGTGGTATTTTCTAAGCATCTATGGGCTGATTTTTTACCAAAAACTGTGGAAATAGTTCTATGTGGAAGAGAAGCTGCATATAATCAAGGACTGAAATATTTATTACAACCCAGGGCAGCTTTAAATGATGAACTTTTGATTTTTCTGGTGGAGGATATCAAGCTTTTCCTCTCCGTTCCAAGTCCCATCGTTTCTGCATCAGCTCCGTTTTTCCAGTTGTTGCACGGGACAAATTCTCTCCTTAGGTGAGCAAAATGGCATCGATTTCAGTCAGGGAGTGACGTATGTGTACATCCAAGGACTACATTTTGTATGGAGCAACCACTCTCACTGATTGATGCCCTATATTTCCAAAGTGCAATAACCACACTACATCATTTAAATCAGAAACATGTGAATTATCCAAAAAGCTGAGGTATGCCATTTGTGCAAGAGAGCAGAACACCTTTAGGCTAGGTCAAGAAAAGGGATTATTTCCATGGCTATCAGCGACTCTTAATTGCTGTAATAGGTTCTTATTCAGGGAGAAGTTGTTAGGTTTGCAAAGACTGGAGAAGTTGCACCTTGTGACAAAGCCATTAACTACAGAGAAAAGCTCTCCAAGTACAACTGAAATCTGGACCAAAGCACACACAGGTGCTGAGCACCTCCAAGAAGGGCACATGCAATGTTCTTACTCATCCATGCCTTCTGCAGTGCAAGCAACACAAAGATCTTGTTAAAAATCCATTAATTCCCATCACCTTCCTGGTTACCAACTCTACATAAACAGAATTATTAGATCTCCAATTCCCCTTGTGGTTCCTACTGATTTTTACTAGCTTACTACAGCACTTCCAGATTATCAACACAATGTGACATAAAAAGGAGCCACTTCTACTGCTGAGACTCTCTACTGGCTCCCACTTTGTCACTACTGGAAAGCTATTCCATTGAGGACATGTCAAAACAACCTATGTCTGAATCCATGGCACTGGAAAGAATGATAGATGATCTTCATAATAAATAATGCAAAGCCTGAGCTCATTTGGCCTCCTCTAGATGAGGATTACTTCTGAATCTTCCCCCCACCCAAGGCTAAAAGTGTTCTCACTTTAGGTAACATGCATTTTTTAATATGTTTTCTACTATTGACAGTACTTTCAGACATGTAATTTTGTTACCTGAGCAAAGCATTTTGACAGAAGCTGGGTCATGCTGGTCCAGTTCCTGTTGCTTGTAATGAACTAAGAGAATTACAGTCAGTCTGCAGCTATCGTGGTGAGAAATAGGTGGGGTGCATTCAGAAGAGTGTAGCCAGCAGGTCAAGGGAGGTTCTCCATCCCCCTCTACCCTGCCCCAGTGAGGCCACATCTGGAGCACTGGGTCCAGTTCTGGGCCCCAGGTCAAGAAAGACAAGGAATTACTGGAGAGTCCAGTGGAAGCTTCAAAGGTGTTGAGGGAATCAGAGCATCTCTGTGCTGGAAAAGGCTGAGAGCCCTGGGGCTGTTCAGCTGGAGAAGAGCAGCCTGAGAAGGGAGCTGAGCAATATCCAGAGTGAGGGGGACAAGAGGATGGGGCCAAACTCTGGTCAGTGGTGCCCAGCCACAGGACAAGGGGCAATGGGCACCAGCTGGACTCCAGGAGGTTCCCCCTGAGCAGGAGGAGCAAGTTGTTTGGTGT
>VWZY01009382.1:10132-45613 GCA_013399075.1 Chloroceryle aenea
TGTCGTGGTGTTAGGTCATAGGCTGGACTCGATGATCTCGGCGGTCTTTTCCAGCCTCAATAATTCTGTGATTCTGTGATCCCTTGATTGAATTGTCTCCTGCAATCAATATTAATACACAGCCCTATGAAAAGAATATTGTTGATTAGTTTAAAAGAATGAAATGGGATGGTATCTGACCATTATTGGCAGTCTCTTCATGCTTTCTTTGCCTTTTTCCCATTATCTTTCCAAAGAAAAGAAACATGGTACCTCACTGGGTGGGTGGCATAGACTCTGTATTGGGAAGTTGTAATCTTAACCTGCAACCAGACCTTGAGTGGGAGAACTGCAGAAAACAGTTCAGCTTTCTTGTGGACCAAAAGTGTTGGAGCAGTTACAGTCACAGTGATGGGCAAGATGGATTGGGAACAAGAGCTGTGCAGGGTGGCAGCCTGGCTTGGGCAGCACAGGAAGGGGACCATCGTACTGACTGCATTGTTGAGCTGGTGAGAAAGGACATTGTGCATTTGTGAGAGAAACAGCAGGAGAGAGAAAGCAGACAAATAAGTGGTGTTTCTTGACATTGAGGGAGTCAGGATCCTGGCTGCCTTTCTATAAAAGGGATATCTGAGCCCATCATCAGGTTGTTTTCTTTTCCTCTACCAAAACAATCTGCAGGAACCCTAGTCAAAAAGGACAGCAGAGATGTCAGGTGGGCAATTTTTGTTTCTAAGGAGAGTAATTGTAAATATTTATTTATGGAATATCACAGGGGAAAAAATTATCAGAATGCTTGCTACTCCTGCAAGAAAGACACAGCAAGAATTTAAAATAAGACCAACAGTAAAATCTTGAAGACTCTCAAAGGCAGCAGCCAGAGCCTTGGGGAAAGCAGCCCCAAGGGTGACTAGCAAGCAGAGGTGCATCTTTGAAGGGCAAAAAAAATCAGTCAAGGGAAGGAAGCCAGGCTCTGCTCTGGAAGGTCAGCATGGGTACAGAAGGTGTCCAGCATCCTAATGATGTCGATCAAGGGGCTTCTCATGGAACATGCATGAGCAGGAAAGATTTGATTAGATTAAAATTCCTAATAGAAATGAGCAACTGGCAAAGACCACAACATCATTAGGCTAAGTAAAGCGAACTATCATTGTCCATAATTGAAGGCAGTCACCTGACTGTGGATCTGGCTGGACAAAGGTATTGAAATTGGACTTGGGTGGGCATTTAAAAGCTTTCTGTCTTGTCTGTGACTTGCAGAAACCTGAAAGGGAGGCAACAGATTCTTTCAATAGAATATCTCTGCATCTTGACAGAAAAAAATAGCCCTGGGATAGGCCATTTGCACTAGATAGCCTAAATGAATGTCTAGAAAGAAATGTTGTGTAGTGGTTGTCCTTCTAAGCTGATAAAGAAGTCAGTTCCTGAACAAACCCCGGAGAAAGGGTTTTACTGGTAGCAAAATAGTAGTTTTGTATGGTGTGGTTACTGTTACTTTGAGTAAACAAGTCTTTAAAATAAACACAATTAGATTAGAGAAGCGCCTGATTTGTCTTCATTTGTAGTTTGTCCCCTGGTAGATGGCCTGTGAGAATCCCAAATGGAGTTACCTGCTCAGGACAACACAGACAATACTCAGGGCTGAAATTACCTTAGGATTCACAGACCCTTCTCTGCTGACATGTGGTGCAACACCTATGCTGAGTCAGGTGAGAGCAGAGCAGTCACACTGGTGCATAGCCTGTCCACAGCTCTGTGCCTGCACCTGGTTTTGTGTTGGGAAGGGGAAGACAGATGCAAGACACAATAGAAAAGGACCCCCGAGAGGTCCTGTGAAATTAGCAGTAGACCAATGAGTAGAAGCACACTTAATCCTGTGGTGAGGGACAAGGAAGGGACATCAGAGGCAGTTCGGCAGGTTGTGGCATTTGCTTTGCATCAGAAAATAAGAATCAGAAGAGGACACAGCCACTAGTGAAGAAGATGGAAGCTAGTTGTATCAAGGCTCCTTTAAGTACAACTCTGGATCTTGCATGCAGAAGGGGAAAGGGGTTTCTAACCTGCTTATGACCTTACTGGATGATAAGACTTGTCAGTTCAGTGACTAAAATGCAAATGAAAGGAAAGGGTTAATTTAAATGCTGCTTAAGATGAGTGTAACAAATATTCACTCATGAAAATGCATGTCAAAGGACCATGTCGTCTCCCCTGTGTTCCCCTGTTGCCCACATTTTAACATGAAGGTTGACTCACTTGGCTTTATGTGGAAAGCTTACAGGGGCAGAGGTATCCTGAAATAGAGAAGCCAGGTTTGATACTGAGACTCCTGAAGTGCAGGAAGCTGGAACTAAACTGAACTAGTGACCAATTCACAGGTTATTTTTTTACTGGGGCAACATTTGTGTTACAAGTGAGTCAAGTGTCCAACTTCAGGCTGTGGAAGCTTCTTTGAAAATATCACTCAAGCAAAGCCAGGTTGTTTTTTTCAGGTCATTATTTTGTGGTGAACAGTTCTCCTGTCACCAGGGACAGAGGTCAGTACAGGAGCTGAGGTAGTTCTTGCTTGGCTTTCCAGTGAAGGAAGCAGCAACTCATCTAAAGGTTTCTCTGTAACCTGTGAATGTTTCTGACAGGCAACAACCAGACCAAAAGGGAACATCAGCTGAAAGTGATACTGAAGCTGTCATGGAGATCCCAACTGCTTCAAGCAAGCTTGTCCATGCTGTATCATTGCTGTGACTGAGCATAGTGCTATAGGTCTGTAGGTAATGGACATGCTGGTGAATACTAGATTTTTACTGTGACCAGACTGGGAGCTGGAGGCTAAATTCCAGCAGAGCAATGCAAGCTGCCCAAAAATTGTGTGTTTCCTGTGAAAGCATGCAAACTCAATTTACAAGCAATCCAAAGTGCCGTAAAGTCAACTTGTTTCCTATGTACTTGTAGACAGACAGTGCTTGTAGGCCTCTGCTCTTATTACAGTTTATTTGTGGGTTTGTCAATGTTATCAATCCCCTGTACAGGGAGGAAACAGCCTGTGACTTTGCATTTTAGTCTCAGTTTTTGAATCCTGTTCATATGGAACATGGAGGCTTTCTGTGGGTGATCTGTATTGGCACAGGAGCACCAGCGGCATGACTGCACACTGCTAGTCCTGGTTAAAACTATTTAAAAAATATTATTCGTGTTTATACAGAAGGAATTATTTTGTCAAGATAGCCTGCATCTCTGTAGTCTTTAACTCGTGGTGCTAGGATACTGTGTGATTGTAAAATTGGGGGGCTCATTCAGCTGTAATGCAACATAGGACTCATCCAGGACACATCTGGGAGGCATATTTCATGTTGTAGCTTAGTAGGTAGAAAATAGGTGGGAAAGCCCATCAGTTACAGAGGGAATTCCTTGAGGAAAATTAGAAATAGGAGAAAGAGGGAAAAAAAAAAGCAAACCCCGGAGTTAACAGATCCCATCTGACCATCCCAGAGGTTGTTTCTTCCTTTCTATTCTCAAAGGAATCACTGCTTTAATGAAAAGGAAACCGGGGGTTGGTGATCTGCTTTCTGTAGTCACACAGCTGTAATGGTAAAAGGGCATTTGGATGAGAAGATGGATGTAGAAAGAATGCGGAAGAGGCCCGAGAGAGTGGCAAGTGTATATGCCTAAATACGTGCGCCCAGGGAATGCACACAAGGCAAGGGGGATGCTTTGTCTAAAGGCAGTGCTACAGTATCAGTTTCCTTCTACCCAGAAAAAAGTGCCAATGTTTTTTGGTTTTTTTTACTTTCTTGAAAAATAAAAGTAATGGCTTTTTATAATACCAAGTTAATATAGAGTTGGTTTGGGGTTTTTTTCTGAGAGGCAGGAGAATAAAGCCAGCTGGGCTGTGAAACTGTTGCAGTGAGGGAGTCATAAGGAATTAATTTAGTCCATGGTAGCAAAGTTTCAGAGAGGAATTTGAAGGCAATATTGGTCCTTCTGAGCATACAGCAACACCCAGTCTCGTAGGAGTTTTCTGCGACTGTCTGAGCATAGGGTGGGGCAGCATCAAAGCCAAGTACACTTTTGATACATGCCAGCACTGATGGATTATGATCTTGCAGTTGTGGAAGGATGGCATTAATGTCTCTCTGCTTTGTTACTACCAATCTCACAGATAAAGTGGGACAATGAATATGAGCCAGCAGTGTGCCCAGGTGGCAAAGAAGGCCAACAGCATCCTGGCTTGTATTAGAAATNCAGAAGTCTTTTGGGGCTGATGTAGCAGCCGTCTTGCATTAATCTTCAGGATTTCAGACTCTTTGATGGGTTGTAGTAGTGTTTTAGTCTTTAATACTTGTTCTGGCATGACAAGCAGTTGAGTTTAATAATATGTTTCATAAAATGATTGAGATAAGATACTGTGGTTTTTCCAGACTGGAACTCTGTTTCTGGCATTGTAATTGAGTCATCTACGGCTTTAGAGGACTTGCCTAACTTCACTGTGCCTAGTTTCTCATGCACTGAAGGGGGGCACATGGCATTGTCAGCATCATTTATCAGTGTCTAGAACGCTGGACCTCTGCAAATGAAAGCAATAGAAGAAAAATTGTACAAAATAACCCCATTGTGGTTATTGGGATTTTTAAGCCATGAATTTGTTTTATCAACCTATATTATTACCCACTGAAGTGTTCCATCCTTCAGATTTTATTACAATTTTCCTGTTCTTCTGAATCTGGAGTGCATGCCCAACCCAACTAAATGCTCCTCTCTCTCTACTGATCTCAGAATTTTCCTTCTGCAATCAGTGTGAAAGAACATTATATAATCGTTGCCATATGCATTTCTCTCATACATGCACATACATATAAATCAAATGGCTGAAATATTTGTGTATAGGGAGCAAAAGACCTTTCCCTCGCTTAGAAATCTCACGTGCCACTTTGCTTTCCTGCATCTTACCATTTCTCCAGTGTTTTCTAAGGCTGACCTGCAAAGATGCAGCCATGTTCAGCTGTGAAGGGCTTACCTGGGGGCTCTCTGCCTCTGAGCACACAGGAGGTGCCAGGAGATGCTGGGGTACGTGAGTGGAATACTAGGTGCAGAGAGAGGACAGAGCGTCCTTGCCGCTCCAGCCAGGCAAACAGCAAGTTCCGCCATCCAGGCAGTGTGCCAGGGTTCGTGCTATTCTCAAGCTTTTTGAATGTTGACTGATTTTAAATACTATTTTTTATTTATTATGACAGCTTCTAAGTGTGAGCCAGCTAGTTAAGTACACATTACTGCTGCCACTGCCTGTAGCCACTTTAGGGATTAAAACCGGAGTATTTTCAAATTTTCATGAGTTTTTCTTGGCCGAAAAGAAATTTGCAAGATTTTGGCTGGACTTTATTATTTTCTATCAGAAGGATGGGGAATTAATTTCTGATCATCTTTGCTCTGTTCCTTAAAGATTCTGAAGCCCCATTTCAAGCAAGAGAAAACCAGGAGTAGGGAAGATCTGTAGTCCTACGTCTCATCCTGTAAGTCCCATAGGAACTTCATGGTTTACCACCTCCTCCAAGCAGACACCATTACCTAAGCTGCAGGGCTTGATATATTTCTTTGGCATATTTATATTAGCTGGTTTATAGTAGAAGAAATATTTAGGCCATCAGCTATAAGGTCTAAGTTCAAAAGGGTACTGACAGATGCAGACCATTTGCCAACCTGACTGTCTGACCCAGCGCCAGACATGAGCTGTATTCCCAGTTCTGCTTTTACTTCCTTAAGGCACATTTTGGATCACAAATCTTTGTGAAACACATTTTAAAGAAGTGTGTATTGTTAATGCTGATGCAGGTCTTAAAGAAGAGCCTAATACTGCATCAGCTCTTTATAAATAAAGGTCTGTATGGCACCTTTGACAAGCTCTTAAACTTTTCTAACCTGAAAGGGAAAAGCTCTTCATTGACTTTGCAATAGATGTACAGAATGGTACCAGCTGCCTGTGGCCCCCGGCAAGCTGCTCTCCTTGTAAGAAGAGCCTGAATGAACAACAACAAAGCAGATGAAAGTCTCAGTTTCAGCTAGATAAGCCCACATTCATTAACTGACTAGTCTGCCCAGCTTGTTTATTATTAATTCTGAGTGCCATCCAAGTGGGAGAAACACCTGTGATGGGGTGTCAGCATTCAGAGGTCTCCATCCAGCAGAGTCCTGCTTGTCACAAGCTGGGCAGGCCACCAGTGCTGCTGCTGGGGTGACAAGCCTTTGGATAACAGCTTGGCTTTCCATGAGGGCTTGCTGGATGAATGTGGCTGCAAATAGGAAGGGAAACACATGTTAAGTATCCCTTTCCTTTCTTGTTCTTTCCTTATGACAGTTGGCCTACATTCTGTTATCACAAAAGTCCTAATATAAATTCACTGATATTTATGATTTTTTTAATGAAATCCTGTAAACCTAACCTGAACCCAGGACAGCACTTCTCTGATACCTCTGTTGCAACTGTAGGGGTTTGTGGGGTTGAAGGTCAGCTCTAGGATAAGCCCTAGGAGGGCTCAGTTACCTCATTTAAGCTCAACTCCAGGGGACTCCTCCTGAGTGAAGGCTTCTTGCTGGCTTTGTATTGAACCATCTTGGGTAAGAGCTCCCAAATTCCAGCTATGATCAGAAGAAAGCAGACTTCAGGAACAAAATTAAATGTTACAACAGTTTATCTAAAATATGTTATTTTCTGAAGCAATAGCCAATATGCCCATAGTTTTATATGGTCACTTTCTTGAACTACATAACATATAGTCTGGACTGTAAAAATAATTTTGAGTTTAAAAATGGTAAAGATTTTTTATTTTAAAGCTGACTGGTATAGTTTTTATGTTCTCTGAAAACATCTGCCAGTTAGACAGGTCCTAGATGCAGTTTTTCATTTTGCCTTCCTTCTCCTATTGAGTACATTCTTTAATACTGAAGCTGTTGAAAGAGCAGTTTCCATATGAGATATGTAAACACAGACTCCATGTAGGCAGGGTCTTCATATTTCACAGAAAACTATGACAGTCCTATTCTTGGGCTGAGATTTTTTCCACTGATGTGGACTGGAGTATTCTGAAGCTGTGTTTAGCAAACAAAGCTAACCTGGAACCTAAAAATATACATTGCATTTGCAGGGAGCCTGTAAGCCCATCAAGGTAACCCTTTTGTGATATTAACCAAGCCATTATTGTCATGGTTGTACATCTTGGACCTATCACAGTTCTAAAATCCATACCAATAACGTGGTGCTTAATGGAATATCAAATTGTAGCCGTCATACCTGTAGTCACTCTGTGACTCACTTTTTGCTGCCTCTGCTGTCGTATCACCTGTCATACCTGAGTGTGAGAGGTCTTTGGGTCCAGGACCAGCCTTTTCTCAAATATTTGTTTTACAAATAGACCTTCCAGAACACAGACATGGTTAATGATGGAGCCCCTGAAATATTAACTACCCACCATCATTATATAATTGATAGCTATCCTATATAATAGTAATCAGGTACATTTTTTTTTCTTGTTTCCACACTGAGATCAGTGCATGTTATCACCATTTATACCATCAAATCTAAACTGGGTTTCAACCTAACTTCTTGTGAGATAATATTAGAATAAGACAATAAAGATAGAAATCAATGGCTATTTTCCTACCAACTTGGTTAGTTATAGTGTTTTTCACAATAAAACTTGTTACACAGAATTTCAGATTTTGCTGCTAAAATGGAAAATCCAAATATTTTATAATGCAGGATTTCACTTTACTCATGAAAACTTTACATATCTTTTTACTTTATTGTTTGTGAGAGCTGGAAGTATGAGAACTCAAACCTTTGCTACTTTGTACAGGGCACAGGCATTTTTCAGTAGGTAGTTAAATCTTTAAATGAAATAATAAATCTATGCTTTTTTTTTATTATACATCTTCTACCTTTCTCTTAAATTTAACATTTTTTGCTTGAGTTTCAAACTTATGAGGAAAAGTTGAGAAGGAGTCTTCATTATGGACTATTTCAGACTTTAACGGACATGTCTCAAAGTCATCATCGCCAATAGTGTTTTGATAGACAAAAATGTCTGGATAACATAAATTATTACTGAATGCTACTGAATCACGCTCCTCTGGGCAGATATCTTCTGTGCATCAGGGCTGAGAAAATGCTGTCCCCATTAATGTGGGAGGGTGGAACTCATATGATACACTTTCTGAGACATTTGAAAAACTAGAAGTATCTCAGTCCCTTAGAAAATTCGCCTTACCTTGGAATGTGACTAATATCCATCAAGCAATTGATTTGCACACAAATCTAGCAATTTTGTCAGGTTTGTCTTCCTAGAAACCTAATTTAGAGATTTTCTATTAATATCAGACACGTCACCATAGGCTTTTCTTCCTGCCTGTATTTGGCTCCCTGCCACACTTCAGTTCACAGACACCCATTCCAGCTGCCTCTAGCCAGAGGAAGAAACCAACAAACAAAAATAAATGTTTGCTGTCCTTGGCAGAATCTTTGCAGAAGGCTCCCACCCTGATCAGAGATCTATTTCCCAAGAAGTAAATAGATTCAGAAAAAAATGCCCACAGTATAAATGCATAAGCTTCATATTATTGCTCTCTGAATCTTTAGTCACAGCTTATATCGTTGATGGGAGTTTTACCTCTTGGAAAAGTTAAATACATTGCCAAACACAACTGAAATCCTGCCTTACCAGTCAGACAGTGACGAAGCTGTCACCTAAATCATTCTTAGGATGATGCACAAATTAGAAATAAGGTAACTTGGTTTCAGTCCCAGGGGAAATTTAGGGAAGTTAACAGCTTCCCACTATTATCACTTCTGTTATCACAAAAGTCCTAATATAAATTCCGTCCGGCTGGTGGGCAACAGCATGGAGTGCTGTGCTGGTGGCATGTGGGCTGTAACAGGAAATGGAAGCTGCTATTTCTAATACATTTTTGGAACAGAGGGGAGAGAAAGCAAGAAATATTTCCATCTATTTTCTAATGTTGCCTGTATGAAACTTTCCAAAATCAGCCTATGTCATAGACACATTAAGACCTTAAAACTCTGTGTAGCCTTCAGCACGAGAAGGAGCTCAGAGATTTAAGGCACCACAGGAGTTCCTAAACTGCTGCTTGGATTACAATATTACAATCAATGCACAGAGGATGTAGGATAATCTTGTGGAATGGAAACTCTTCTTACTCTGTAAGAAACGTTTGTGGTGTTCAAGACAACAGATGAGTGTTTGTATTGAACAGATCTGCCTTGTTTGGAACAGAAGAAACAGCTCAACCACAGAGCATGCTGCCTCCTCGGTCCTCCTCCACCACCCCTGTTCCCACCACCGCTCTTCAGGCACAGTTGGAGCACTGTAAGTGTGGCCCAGGAGCCTTTCTCTTCTTTTTATGTGACTTTTTATGTATGACAAAGGCTGAAGCAGACTCTCAAGCACTGCTTCATGGTGTCACATGGCAAACATCTCTGGCTCTGTTGATGCATCTCTGTTAGGACAATTGTTCAAGATCTCAGACTGGTGCTTGAAGTAAATCTCAAATACCTTAAGGAGTGAAACAAGGCTGGGTTTCTTCAGGTAGTTAATTCAGTTAACTTAAAATATTCACCTGACTGTTTTGGCAGCTTTTCTGAACTAAAGGAAATGGCAATGCCATAAACCAAGTAAGGACAGAAAGGTAGTCTTCTGTCCTGCACAATGATTTCAGACCATACGTTATATACGTGTTCTGTTTTGTATCACATTTGCCTTACCCAGTAGATGAAAGGAAAGTCCTGAAATCCTCCTATAGAATCTATCCTACCGTTCAGTTTTGCAGAAAGACAGACATGTTTGAGCTGCTTGTATGGAATTTTCACTCACCCATCTACACACATACCTCCTCTATATCATATGCATCCATACACGTATATTTCCGTATGCAACATACAGGATACAATGGGTATATGATATAGCAATTTGCCTAATTACTCTTATTGCCAGGGTCTGTTAATCCAATATATTTTCTATCCCCTCATTAAGATTTTTTTTACCTATTCAGTGATAGACATTTCTTAAGTCATTCATTTAACATGTATAAATACTGTAATTATTGCTAGTGTTAAGTAAATAATGATTAGTGAGACACCTGACAAGAACTAACCCAAGAAAATATACAGTGTAAAATTCTCCATTGTCTTCAGAGAGATCAAGATTGAACTCAGAGTTCTATTGCTGCAAAACCAAAATCAAATTTCTTCCCCCAACTTATCCTCTCCCTTCCTTGTCCTTTGATTTTCATGAAAGGAAACCCAGAGACAAGATCTCCTTAGGAATGTGATGTATTCCTTTAGTGAGGATGGGTTTTGGACCAGCGTTCTTGAGATTACCCCAAGCAGCCTAGAAAGTGCTCTGAGAATGAAACCAGCCTTCACATCATCTCCTCCATAGAAAACATGAAATAAAACCAAGCAGTTACAAGGGAGGTGGGAGCCATGTGAATTCACTATGGGCAGTTTGTGATTTGGAGTCTCTAGTTGGAGCTTTTCTGGAAAATGGCTTTTCACTTAGAAGCTGAAGATCAGTTGTGTTAACCCAGTGTTTCTGCCTCAATATTTATCCACATTTCCAGGGTTATTTCTTTTATCACAGGACATACGACATACGTAAGCCAGTTTACTCATGCAAGCCTAATTTTAAAGTCAAAAGATTAGACATTCATTGATCATTGAAGTCATTGGCTTTGGTCTGCAGTGAATTCATGCCTATGGGTTAGCATCTTCTGGAGCAAAGTTCATGCTGCCTATACCCTCGCTGAGCATAGTCTCTATTATTATAGCAAAGATGCTATTTTTGGAGAGGAGCTGCTACTTGGTAAAGTGGGACAGGGAGAGCAGGGTCAGGTCTAATAATAGGCCAGGGTCCCACACTGGCTGGGAGAGGCATGTGGCAGCCCCACCACAATGTGCTTCTGGGAGAGAAGGAGGAGGAAGCTTGGGGCAGGATGCTATGCTGAAGTGCTAATGTCCAAGCATCCATGAAGATAACCTCGTGACAAACCCCAGGCTTCTGCCTAAGGGTGTGAATAGACTCCTTTGAGGCTATAGCATTTGGTGGGTGGTTTTTTATGCATTTCTCCAACAGGCTGCATGTTCATTCATGGTTTATATTATGTAGAAGCTGCTCGACCTGGATGTGAAAGAGCTCCAGATAACACAGGCTTCCTCTCTACCTGAATTGCATTGCCCTGCAGGGCCTCCTGGCCCCCAGGTGAGTGGTGCATTTGTGATTAAACCACACCATTCCCTCACTTGGTCCCTTCAAGGTCCTTACAAAGCTGTAAAACATCTGCAAATGCTTTTTACTATGTAATAAGCATACCAAGCTCTTGCTTAATTTCACCTTGATATGACTATGCATGAATCAAGTGGGCTTTTTACATTATGTTCTCATCCCTGCCTTGCATACTCCCATCAGTTTCAAGTTCACCTTCATTTTTGTGGAGTTTTACAGTAGGTAGCACTCATCAAAAATCCCAGAGGTGCCATCACTTCCTTCAGAGGCTCTTTGTCATTTTCTTCTCTGTATTAGACCCTGTTGTTCTTTATTTGAGGGAAAGTGTCCGTGAAGTGGATGCACAAGAGGCGCAACGAACTTTAATGTTAGTGGAATACATCCCTCGGAAGGCAAACACCTACAGTAAAAATCAGAAAAAGGAGGGGTCTCGGGAGTCAATGGAATGGGATTCAGTTGTGGGATCTCCTACCTTGACCTGCAACATCTCTTCCAGTACTTGCTGGGTACCCTTGGGCCAATATTTTTGACCTCCCATTTAAGTTTCTACAATTTGTACATTTAGAAGTCTTTTGATGAAGGTCAGAAATGTTCTGACTAAATGGTCCACCTCTAGGGAAAAGGTTTTTGCAAACATCTTTGTAGTATAGAGATCATCTATCTGCCTTTTCATTCCAGATCATTCCCTCCAAAGAAAAACAAAAGCTTTTATGGAGAGGTATTTCCTGTTTCTCCTGGGACACAGGCTGACAGTGATATTCCTGAAAGCCCCTGGGTACCAGTTTTACTACAGTAAAGCTAATAGCAGACGTGGCACTGGACCTTTGCTGCAGCAAAGCTGTGACTGAGGCTTTGGCAGACTGAGAAGTTAACAAGTGTTCAAATACAATTTAAAAAATATGGACAGTACATCACAGGAAAGGTTAACCTATGTGCCAAAAATTCTTAGCTTAAATTTTTTAGAAGTCAATACTTCAGCAGGTATTTTTAAATAGTCTAGAAGTTGCAATATAAAAGCCACAAAGTCTTGTTTTATGAAAATTAACTTTATTGTTCTGCCATTCTGTCTTTGTTGAGATGCAGGATGAGGCACATTTATTTAGCATGTGAATGATGAGATGAGGAGAGAAGCAACAGAAAATGTTTGTCCTGTATTGATAAAATTCTTCTCTGCATAATGAAACAGTCCTGCAGTGTGGTCGGCCACAATCAAGAGTTACAGAACATGTGACAGAAGCTGTTATTTCAATCTTCACTAGACTGTCTTTTTTTTTTAAAAAAAATATTCTCTTAATACTCTCTCTGCCTTAAAATGAAAGAACAGTAATATTAATTCAATTTTTCTGTAAGGTTCATTGCTATAAATAACATTAATATTGAAAGCAAACAATCTATCATCCCTCCAAGAACATTTTTAAACAGAGTAGTCTGGCAGATTTGATAATAACAGCAGACAGTAGGATGGGTTTACATGACTTTGGAATTTTTAATTATGAATTACTGGGCTGTGTCTTATAACAGGACAATGTTCGAGCCAGCAGTTTCCCGGACAATACTTTTATGGCAATGGTTACCTGAAAAGAAATGCTACTTTTATGAAAAATATTTTAGTACATCTGAATTCTTTTCTGCTGTAGCTTGCATGGCTTTCAAAGGACTTGTAAAAGTTCATATAGTTGAGTCAGATCTGAATTTTAACATTTTTTCATAAGAAAGAGAGTTAAATTTGTAATGATATGATGCAGAGTATAATTCCCCCCATGTGTAACCTGAGGTAAAATGAAAGAAATAAAATTTGTCTGTGACTGTAATAGGATGCATTCTTATTGACACTATTGAAAACCAGAATATCTCTACTGACAAAAATAGCTGCAGTAATTTACATTTGAGGATACACTTTGCTCCTATTCAGTTTGCATCATGTTTTGGACAGTATAAGACAGCCAGGATCCAAATGTGGAGTGAGTGGTTTCTGTGGTGAATCCAGTGCTCTGCTGGTGCAGGCTCATGGGATACTTTTTTCCTTAGTCACTCAAAAACAAAAGGTGATTTATGAACTGAAGCATTCTAGAAACAAAATGGCTTGGTTTTTTTTGTAGGTTTTTTTGTTTTTCTGAGACAGAATTCAAGGTCTCTCTGAATTAAGAAGTCTCCTGAAAGGAGAGTCAGCCTCATTTGAGAGAGAGAAATATCTTCAGGATTCAGAAGTGGTTGGGGATCCTTCATGTCCATACCACACTGCAGATCCTATCCCATGTGTTTTATGCTACTTCCCTTACCACCCCATTGGCTGACCTCCTTTGCCAGCTGATGCAGTGTCTACATGTCCTCACTGTCACTAATTCATCTGGACTCCAATAGCTTCTCACCTTTCCTTTCCCCAGGTCTTTTCTTCTTGCTAGTCTTCTTCATATAAAAGACGTCCCTGCAGTTCTCATGTCAGTCCAACTCTACAGCCTCCCATTCAGCAGTGCCATAGACCTGGCATTTAAAGGCCACATTCAACCATTACATCCAACACCCCAACCTTGTGGGATCACACAGAGACACCTATGGGGTCAAAGATTGAGGGAAGACAACAACCAGTGCCTCTTTACTAATGCAGCTTTATGATATCGTTTTTCTCCCTAGGGTCCAAAAGGAATTCCTGGTATAATGGGACCAAAAGGGGAGAAAGTAAGTGTCTGTTGTTATGGAGTTTGATGTGGTTTTGAGGGGTCTGTTTAGTGAATGGTGAGCCTTATGGACTTGGGGATTTAAGTTGAATGTAAAGCTGTGAATTGGTTTGAAGTTACAATTTAAAACTTCATCTTTCAGTGTTTTCAGTCTTGAAATATTTCTTATGGCTTCTCATGGTAACTACCTCTGACTAGAGTATGTGTTAAGAAAGCAGCTCAAACACAGAAGTCAGTGATTTTACTGTTCCAAAAGCATTTGAATGCCTTGTCTCTCTGGAAGGATGAGAGAAGCAGAGCTCTCCCATGCATCGTTCATTGTATGGGCCAGCTCAGATATTAAAACTGGCCCATGTGTTAAGTTATGGTTTCAGATATGGAAAGAATTTGCTGCATGATGATGCTTAAAGAACCTTACACCTGAAGGTGGGCATGTTATTACAGGGTTGCTATACAGGGGAATGAGTAGATTTAGGGCTGAGAACACAGGAAAGACCACGAAGCTCTGTTAAAATAATTCTAATTTTACCTCTAGGAGCAAATTCTTGAACACAAAGATAGCCCTAATATTTATTTATTTTTTTTAATATAAATTCACTGACCACTGAGCCACTGTGTTCTGTATGTTGCCTATGAGACTAACATATTCCTTTCTCTGGCAGGGGGAGATTGGCAGGCCAGGAAGAAAGGTATGAACAAAAGTTCTGTCTCAGAAACCCATCTAATGCTTGACACATGGTGGCTGATGAAGAGGGGGTTCAGACGATAGTTACATAAAAATGAGCTAATATTGAATTTAACCTCTTTGTGCTGCTTTCCCTAGTACCCGGGATGGGTGGTAGGGAGCCCTGGGTGCAGGCTGGAGAGCTGGGCCCTCTCGCTTGGAGAGCTGTCCCAGATGGTTTGAATTTGACAAATTCCCTCAGTAAAACTGTGTGGCACCAGACAGACAATTAAAACAGAGAGGGAAATTTCCTGAATTATGTCTCTGTGGACAGGGGAAGCAGAGTATGTTAGATATCATAAAAGGTGTATTAAAAAAAGCCCAAAGAAAATCAAACTTTTTACTCCTCTGAAGTCTAAACGAGGTTCAGCCAAATGCCCCTAAAGGAGGAATAACCATTAATGATTATTCTTACAGAGTTTTGGCACCAATGCAATATGCTGACTACAACCCTATGCTTGGTGACATATGAGCCATGATATATTGTCAAAAATATGTGCTCCTATATGTGATGAAACACAATACGTTATCTCAGTCACTAAGTACTTCCATTTAATGTAATTAACTCTCAAAGAAGACAGAAATGCAGGATGAAATCAGAGATATGTAGGGGGTGGTCACTAACCAGGAAAAGAAGTACCTTTCTAATAATATACCAAGGATTTCAACACCATTCTAATAATATACTAGGGATTTTAACACCAGCTAACAATCAGTAACTCCAGTAAATACAAAACACATTAACAGAAGAGGTATTTTTCTTTAAATTGTAAATACCCTAGAGTAGACAAAAATACTACTTATATAAGTTCAAGTGTTCAAAACACTAATGTCTCAGGGTGACCCACAAACCTACAGAAGAGCACAAACCTTAAACACAGTACATCAGTATTTACTCTTCTGACAAAAACTAGTAGGTCACATAAGAGAAGTTGCTCAAGTTGGAAATAAAACTGTACAGATCATGCTAAGAGCTGTCCGTCTCATGGGAGGTCACTCATAGCCCCAGGTATCATGATGACATTTCTAAGATCATATTGTCAATTGGCATAAAGCAGTAGCACTATGCAGCATTTTAGGAGATACTTGAAGAGGATTTACAGACAGTAAGTAAAACAGATAACTGTATGTATGTAGCTATTGCTAGCCATATAGTAGCTAATAAGCAATTATAGCTAGTAATATAAGAATGTTCAAAGTAAGAATAGTAAATAAAATTAGGGATATTTTAGTTAGAGATTTGGTTCCATTTTTAAAGTAGATTTGGTTCATACTGATATAACTACATGTAGGTCTTTTTGATTTACATCATACTGTTAAATGAAAAGGTGATATAAATTATTGATACTGGAGTTTTAGGATTATTATTCTGATTGCATGTAGCTGATCTACTTATGTGAAGCAGTTTAACCTGGTATTTTTGCAAGCCCACACTGCCTCTGGTACAATCAACACATACTTTATTATGAACATAATCTAATGGGTTTTGGCTTTAAAAACCTGCATTTGCAAGTGTTTTCATGAAAAGACTTTATTCCTCCATGTATCCCGTGTGCAGTGGAAGCCTGTGTGTAGGAATGATGTTACATGAATCATTGTAATTGGTGTTTTCCGTTCAAGGGTAGACCAGGTCCTCCAGGCGTCCCTGGGATGCCAGGACCAGTAGGATGGCCTGGACCTGTGGGACCGAAGGTAAGACTAAAATTCACATAGAATAACCTGCTCAACATCATGATTTGAACAGAACAGTTGTCTCGGGAAGTCTGTAAATGGCTATCTGCTGGAAGCTGGGAAGCTGCAGCAGTGCAAGGACACTCTGTGCTTCTCCCATTTCTTACACTGCTCTGCAATGACCTGCTCAGTCTAGGGTTAGGTTACTCCACCATCAGCCTGGCCCCTGTAGCACTTCTTATGTTGATTAAAATATGTCAAGGGGAAGATGAAAATCATTTTAATGAAGACTTAATGATAACTACCAGTGTCTCACAAATCAGTGTTTCAAAATTGATCATCATCTTTATGGCTGTTCTTTATGATGATGTCTTTGCCTGAATGTGCCCTTCTTGGCAGCATAACTGTGTGCCTGCGTGATCAAAGGGAAAATACCAGGCTGGTATCAGGGGAAAGAGATTACAAACCATGAGCTGAAGTTCATTCCCATACAAACATTAATTCCTGTGATTTTTAATCACCAACAGCAGAAGAAGTGGCAGGACACACTTTGCTACTACAGAGTGGCTGCTTCATCTGCATTTATTATAAAAAATCAGCATGACAGTCTTTTACTGAGTATTATCTTATGCAAAAGGTATTCAGCTCTTCACAGGAGCCACAGTATATGGAGTTTCTACTGGGACTTTTGAGATAACTTTCTTTATTTCTATCCAGTGGGCATCAGGCAAAAGAACTGCACACAGTGTTTAGTTCAAAGCTGCATTTTCCTGTAGGTCTTTGACTCTTCATTTGCTCTGTGAAGGCCAGTGCCCCTACTGCAGAGGACATGATGCAGTAGGTCTTGCTACTGCATGAATAACAGTAGATGACTTCTGACTTCAAGCCACATCTGGGATGCAGACCCTCAAGCTCTTCACAGCTATGTTAGATGAAGAACATAATATTATAATATGTGGGAGTGTAGGCTAACAACAATAGAGTATGTACTTAAAAGGAGCCAATGTTCACTTTGAACTGTGAAATGGGAAATAATGTCCCTTCCAAATGCCTTATGTGCTATGATTTCCAACAGTGGGAGCAGTGAGGGCAGAAGGGAGATCCAACTACCTCTTTCAGTCACAGTCTTAGTACTGAGAGCAGAGCAGTCAGAAAACTCATTCAGTTGGCCTTTTGTTTATAAAAACTCTAGTTTTATTCAAGAAGTCTTCCTAATTTTGGTTTTATCTCCTCTTTTTCTACTGTTACGCTTTTTCACAGCAGTCCTGAAGGCATCCCTCACATTCAGTAGTAATACTTCCTACATTTTGACTGCAAGTCCTACTTACTGTTTGATTCAAATTCTTCTGCTTTTCTTTTCTCCCCTGATACCTGTCTCATTTGTTCTTTAGATAGGTTCACACTTTCATTTCTGCTAATCTTTATAAATTTCAGTTTCCTGCCTGTCAATGAAGGGTTCAGTCAAATAGAGGCCAACAAATCTCTGTGCTTGCTTCCATCGATTGTTTCTCTCTTTCTATTCTCTTCTCATCTCTGACCTTCCCAAACTCCCGATACTCATCTTCACTGTAGTCATTTGCTGCACCCTCTTCTTGTTGTAAATCTCCAGTGAGCTGCTGTTTGTTTGTTTTTTTCTCATTCTTATCTATGCACCTTCTATTTCTTCAGCTGGGTCTCCATCCTTTTCTTATCTTTCTTTAACACAGTCTTTGTGCAGTCTTTATTTATCTCACATTGTTACTTCAAGTCTTCTCTGAACTTCTGCTGGGGCAGCAGCCAATGTGAAAATTCTCTCCATTCTAGAACAGTGAAAGCCAAAGGAGAATGAGAGTCAACTGTATTCTGCTGGTAGAGCTGCTGCATGTCTGCAGGGACTACTCTGTATTTCATGCTGGATATAATTAGCTGACAGCAGCCAGAGAAGTTGTTGTAATGCCTTTTCATGATCTTCTGGCTCCAAGCTACTGTAAAATACATGATGTCTCAGAACCATGATAAAAGTAGTCACTATCCCTTCTCAAGCATATAATATGTTTATGCAGTAAATACTGCAGCAAAATACGTTTCTCCTCTGCAACTCTTGGAAGTTGGAAGTCATACTGGGTAGAGATAATGCACCTTCATGCAGTAAAAGGATGCACTGCTGCTGCTAATTTGCTTGCCTGTCCTTTAATAGAATCTGGCAGAACTGAAGCACAAGTTACACACCCAAGAAAAAGCAAATAGAAAAATAAGATAACATATGAGGACTCAGGCAGAGTACAATTGCTATATAGACTTTTGACTGCAATGCCACACCAAGGTCAGGGTAGTCTCAAATTTAACATAAAACCTGAACATCTAAACTGTCAGACATTCAAGTATGACATCATCAGAGAGCCACAATCAATAACTCTCTTTATTGACCCCTTTAGGGTGAAAAGGGAGAGTTGGGTGTGATGGGATTGCCAGGTACAAGAGGACCAATGGGCTCCAAGGTTTGTTAACCAAATGCTGCATTTTCAGACATTGGTTTCTAACACTCTGCTGACAGCTGCTTCCCTCATGAATTTGCTGGAAAGCATTGATGAAGATATATATTTTCTAATACTGCTAAAAAGATATGTTCTCCTTCAAGCAAGGTTATGTTGTCTGGTTGGGCTTGGCTCTAGTTTTGGCTTTTCATAAAAATGCTTTGATATAAATTATTGTAATGCATAAATTTGTTTTACAAGCAAAGCTTTTATATAATTGTGTCCCACTAGGAAACTGGAGTTCCTAAGTATATCTGCAGCATTAAATCATCTCTGCAATGTTTTCCACTCACCCCTTAAGACTGTTGAGATCATTTTGGTCCTCAACTAAAACTCTGCATATGTATTGACAGTTGGATAGTGAGCACAGTTTGGCCAGGATATTCTACACGCACATCATTGCCTATAGCATAGCCTCTGCCTTTACAAATCTAAGCCACAACACTTTAAAGTACTGGAAATAAATTATCCATTCAGTTTATTCAGATAAAGCACTGGAAAAAAAGGACTGAACATCATTATCTATTGTACATTTCTTAAAGAGAAACCTATTTTTATATTAATCTTCACATTAGAACATTACTTAAGTATAATTTAACAATGTTTCACAAGGGGGGAAAATAACAGAACAAAACACAACACATAAAACCCCACCCAAAAACGAGGAAGTTGAAGATTATTGCTAAAATTATTTTATATTATTAATTGTGGCATCTAAGGCTTCATTCACTTTCATTTACATTGCATTTACCTTGGTTTAATTTTAAAGCAATATCAAACCTGCTGGCTTTACCTGGCTTTTTCACATTGGCTTTTCAGCTGAGTCATCTTGCCTTTAATTCACATTTCATAGTTCTGTTTCTTGTGCAATTTTAGAAGCTATAAATTTTCATTTGCATTCATGCATTGATGCAATTAATTATTTGTGCTTTTTCTTCATGTTAAAGTTTGAAAGTCCAGCTTCTTGGGTGACCTTGAAAGCAAGAAGCATTAAAATATCTGTCATTCCTTTTAGGGTTTTCCTGGAACTAGAGGAGAAAAGGTCAGTGTAACAATAGAGTAATGTATAATTTAACAATTGGAAGCAGTTATGTAGGAAAAAAAGTAACTGTAGAAATGAGATGGTATGATGAAGTAAAGTCTAAAGGTCCCACTGAGAAATGAAAACAAACACAGAGAAGGAGCACAGTCTTGTGGCTGGGATGCTGGAGAAGTGAGTTTCACACCCTGTCTTTTTGTGAGGAAGTTACTACAGTGCACCTCACTGCAGTTTCCCCTTCTGCAGAATGGGTATAGTAATCCTTAGTTGTTGTTCTTCTATGTTTAGGCTATATACACTTTGGCACAGAGACAATTTTTACTGTAGGACCTTACAGTGGGACCTGAACTTGGATGCAGCCAACTGAAGAAAAAAATCAAGTTTGGAAGTATTATGTCCAGGAAATCACGTATTTAAAGTAATTATACGGGGACAATGGCACCTTTTTCCTACAAGCCTTACTCTTAATTCTGCTATAATATCAGGGAAAGTAATAAGGAAACATTTTAGGGTATCTACCTTATACCTGAAGATACTACTGTATTCTGCATGACTCCAAATAATACTTCCTGTAGGAGAAATTTTTTTTTGCTTCCTCATGAAATGGTAGTAATTAAAATGTTGTCACCTTGTTATCTCTCTCCAGGGCTCCAGAGGTGACAGGGGTGACAAAGGAGTCAAAGGAGACCAGGTAATTTTCTTTTCCAAATGGCTGTGAGCTTTAGCTGAACCTGCACATGAGGGCTAATGTACTTCTGATAGCCAAAAACAAGAGCAGTATGGAGGAAGGGAGGCTGGAGGCATCTTCCTGGGAGGGCAGGAGTGGCAGGGAAGGCAGTGGTGCTACTTGAAAGGGAGGGCTGTGGGGCTGCAGTTCCCTGGAGGTAGCATCAGTCTCTCCTGGACTGGGCAGGCCAGAACCATGGCAGTTGGCCAAAATGCTTTTAGCTAGTGGTACGATCATGCTGAACAGGGGTAGGGGTGTGGTGTGAGATTCGTTGCTTGCGGGTTCTTTTAAGTAAGAAAGGAAAAGTAAACTGCTTTTGATATAAATGCAGAAATTTCTTTGCAAAACATAGGCACTGGAAGCTGTCCAGGTAGAAGGGTTGTTGTCTGTAGATGAAAGCACAATCGGGGTGTTTTTGCTGGAGTAGTGGAGGCAGGTGGCAGAGGATCAGACACAAGAGTAGTGTCACCATACAAGGGGCTTTACAGCAAAATTCTGCTTCTACTTCACCTACTGCATCACCCACTATGCTGAATCACAGTGTAGGGGCTTTTTAACTGATATCAATACATGACACTTGATTTTCTTTTATTCCAAGGAAGGTACTGCATTGTCAAAAATCATTCAACTTTTTTTGATTATTTTTCTCCTTTTACTTTGTAGGGAGAAATAGGCTTCCCTGGAATGCTGGGACAAAAAGTAAGTGGGTGTGATGTGTTGGGGAGTACTGTTCAGTGCTGACATACAGCCAGTGACTGACTTCAGGGACATCCTGGAAAGTATAAGACGTTGAAATTCTTGCTTGACTCAGTGAGGAATACTTCTTGGACTTGATCAAATTCTTCAGGATTATTTTCTTGGAAGAAAACTCTGATATTTGTTGTTTCTCTATTTGACCCAGAACATTGGTTTAGTCAGATTCTTCCTTCTGTTTAACAGAAGAGCAATTCAAAATCTTGATTATAGATTCATAGCTGCCCTAATTGTTTGGGCTTTATTCCCCTGAAGCTAATAAAAACTTCCTTCTTGATACTCTGAATTGAAATGGCACCTCTATAAATAGCAGTGATAACCCTGACCACTTCTTGTCATCATTATTCTGTACCTGAATGAGAATAAAAATTCATATGTTGGCCTAGGGATAGAAAGCCTGAAGGAGGATAATTTTATGATATAATCAAATATTATCTCTGAAAGTAGGATAAGAAAATAATAGTTGTTTCTAAGAAGGCTAGAAAATGAGTGAATTCACCTCCATTTCCCTGAGTGATTTCATTACACATGCACCTTAACAGTAAAGCAAGATACTGCCAAGGGATGAGAGAGTTTTGCTAACCCTGACCTCTTCAAGTGTCTGAGAATGTTTCTGAACATACTCAGAAGATTTGGCCTCTTTTTTAGGAAAGGATTTTTCAGTCAAATGTGGGTAAATTGTAAGAGACGTGTTATACTTTATTCTTGTTTTAAATATTTTATTATCATTTTGGATTTCTGAGAAAGTGGTTCCAACATTATCTAGAGGAATGAAAGCACCGTCCATATGCTGTCTTGTATAAGGCAGGTATAACCATGTACTTACTTCGTGCTTCCTTCCCTCTGCACCCACCAAGGGAGAGATGGGCCCGAAGGGACAGTCTGGAGTACCAGGACACAGAGGACCTATAGGAAGACCTGGAAAACGTGGCAAACAAGTAGGACCATGGTGTTTCCTTTTCTTGTGGCTCATGGCATCTGTGTCATTGCAGTGTATGACCATGCAATTTGTGCTCTTGTGGTACTATGCACTTTATCACACAGAGAGGAGACAGAAGCCCTCAAACACCTCATAACTGCACAGGCTGTGTAGGAGTTAAAGCCTCAGCTTTAGGACTGGAGCCTTACCTGTAGCATTCATGGGGAAAGTTGTATTTTTCCTGGTTTGGTAACAAACTCATTGAGCACAACATGAGCAGACCATAAACCAGCCCCTCCTTTGAATCCTAAGCAACACAGAGCTACAGTTCCAGCCTCACCTAACGGCTAGAAAGTTGGCACAAGGTCTGGATCTCAGACAGCATGGGATGTAATGCCATGGTGCTTTACACTTGTAGATCTCAAATCTGAGGCTGACTTAGGGACCAGAGCTGCTCAAAGGCATGTTGCAAAAACAGGTTTGTGGGATGAGCAATGGAAGGTATACAGGGAAACACTGCCTTTCTGGGACTCTGAATGAGGGAGGGATTGATGTGCATGCTACAAAAACTAACTCCCCCTCACCTCAACTGTGGGCAGAGGCATCATCAGCATCTTGCAAGGGAGGTCCCATTGCCTGTCTATGAATTTTTTTCTCTACCTCACCAGTGCAAAGAGCTACACTACTGCTGACAAAACCACTGCTTGTGTGCACTGGCAATTGCTTCCTGTACACTAAGAATGGTATGCTGCAATGGATTAAACTGGAATTTGGTTTGTGGCCATGAAAACTGCTGGTCTGTACATCCAAACCTCAGTCCTGTATTACACAGTAATACTCTACAGGCTTCCAGCAGACGCACTGTGTGCATCCAGTGTTGATTCAGGCTCTGCCTTTGCTGCTGGGCCTGCCTGGAGGATCCTTTCTGACCACACTGTTCAATTTTGTTGAGTCAGGCTGTCTAAGTCGGGCTTTGCCCAGGCCCAAGTGTTTGTCAACATAGATTAGCTTGCAGAGCCACAAGGACTTGGAGATGTCCGTCACACAGTACAAAGAACCAAAGCTCTAAAACACCCTCTCTGTTTCTCCCATTTCCTCTGTTAACACTAAAGCAATATTGATTTTTTAGACTGAATGTTTATATGGCAGTTCTTGCTATAGTACTGCATGTCAGGGACAGATTCAACCTTAACGGGTCTTAAGAGATTGTAATCTTGTATGGAAGCTGTTCAGGAACGGGATGATTGTCAAATGGTCCTTATTTAGAGCTCAAAATAATTATGCTAGCAGAACTATTTTTTCAGACTTTCAGATGAACTGTAAAGACCATGAATGGTGTGTAAATTTGTACTGACTCTTCCACTATAACATTTGCCAAGTAGGTGGTAGTGATACTGGTATAGTTACCTGTTTAAGTCACCAAATGGGCCTCTTCGAGTCCATCTTCTTTTTTTTATTGGTTTTAAGCAATTATATTTGTATTACAAAGGAGACCAGGTCCTGGTGGTCTGAACTGCCACCTGCAGAACCTGTTTATTTTCACTGACTAACAAGGAAAGGGAACCTGTTCTTGCTACACCACCACTGATGTTAATGTACATCTGCTCAGACACAGGAGCTTGTAGATGCAGTGATTAATGGGCTTAGCTGAACGTATTTTATCTGTAGTCTGGTTATGCCCAGCATTGCAAACAGAGCTACATGCTTGCTTCACTGTTGCTCTGATGCCATCAGCTAATATCTAAAGTGAAAGAATAACCAGTGTAGGGAAAAAATAAAAGTTGGGTATTAGGGAAGGAGTAATGTACTAAGTAAGGAAAGTATGTGCAATGTAATTCTGCTAGAAATATTACTTGTCCTTGAACTGTCAGGTTTTAAAAGCTGATGTGTGCTCTTTGCTGATTTTTGTTGTTGTTTTGTTTTGTTCTGGTTGGAGGGTTTTTTTGTTGTTTTGTTTTTATAGACTGTAGTTATCTGTCCTGCCAAAGTAATATGCACAGTATATCTTCCCACAGCATCAGGCATGAAGATGTAGCACCTGCAGATAAGCTTTAACACAGTGGACTCCTGACTTGACCTTAAACTTTTCATCACATTACACAATGTCTTAAAAAATGGTGACATAAGGCATGTCATAATTTAAGGCAACAATCAGTGACTAAAAGAACTGTAGTCTGGCCCTAAATTAGGATATCTTGGCCCAAGGCTCATACACAAACCTTTTTCCAGTATCTTGAAAGCAATTTCAGCATTGATCAGCTTGAAAACAGGGTTTATCTCTCTGTAATTGGTGACCTAGGTATTTTCTTTCTTCTTTTCTAATCCTTTGAAAAAACTTGAAAAAACTTTAAGGTCTGTGGGTTTGGCTGCTGCCTTTAAGTGCTGTAGTGGTCTGGCTGTTCAGCTGAGAGGATAGTTTCCAGCTACCTCGGGCTGTTTCCTGTCTCTTGATCCAGCTGACATCCCTTGATAAAATCAGCTAAATTAGGAAGGTGTCACTTCCACTTCCATTTTGAGATACATCTTGATTATCTAACTGACTTCTTCAGCTCTTCCCTGCCTCTGGGGCAGGTTCTCCCTATAAGGTGGCCAGGAGGTGAGAGTCACAAGTCACAACCTCATTGCCCTCTAACTGAGATATAACACCCACAGCTTTGCAGCTTTGGAATTGACCCTAAGGAGCAAGTTTAGAGTTTCAGTTTTGAGGAGGAGGAATGATTTAGGGCTTTAGACAATGTTACTCTGGAAGATGAAGAGGTATTCCCACATTGCCTGTGGGAAAAGCTTCTCTGAATGCCACAGGTGCATGTGAAAAGAAACAAGGCAAAAATATTTAATAGAAATCTCTGCCATTGTTTTTTAATCCATCTGTGCTAAACAAGGAAATATTAAGCAATCATTCCTCCAAAGCAGGAGAAACTGAAGACAGCTCCTTTTCAGGCAGTACATGTCTGGTTGGCACTGGCTTGCCTCTGCTGGATTGGCTGGATTGTTATTTACACAGGATGGTGAAGAGATTTCCCACAGACTTTTCTGGGGCTACAGAATCCTTGTTGGCTAGTTCTGTGTTGTGCAATGTAAGAAGCAATAAGGGATCAGCATCACTGACATTCACATAAATTCTGGAATATTTTGATGGCACAAAGTTTACCTAATAGGATTAAACAAAGTCAATATTCAATTAGTTCTTTACGGACCATGGCAAAATGAACCTTCTTCTTTTGAAATGGTGAAAGTGACATTCAAATGTATCCATGGGACACAATCGACTATATAACAACAAATTATTTTAGCATATATTGCTATTTATTGTTTGTTACTCTGAAATTAGACATGCAACCACTTGTCATACACCTGTGAATGCACATTAACCTGGAATCACACCATCTTCAAGGAATTAATAATCTTTGTCATTAAAAGAATGCTTACTACTTTTTTTTTATGCTAAATGATGTATGCTGCTACATAAAAGTCAGATATTTAAACTTTAAGATGTAATATACTTTTGAAATCTAAATCTGAGAAATCCTGGCCTTGGAGACTGTATTAGCAGGAAGATAAATATAGTTATTTTTAATAAGTGTCACCATATTAAATTCAGGAGCAAAAATAGGAAGATGCTGAATTGTTCTGGTGTGAAACTTCAAAATGCCTAAATGTATGGCTGCACAAACAAGCTCAAAAGAGGCAAATTAGGGCTAGTTGTACAGAATATTAGCTATTTTTGGTAGTTGTGTGTAAGCTCATCTTCCATAAGTAATTTTACAGCATTTTGACTGATAAGGTACCAGAGTGCCACCATTTGCCAGCATAGTGTTGCCACATAGTAGCTTGCACTTTCGCAAAGCCAAGCCCTTGCTTGCCTTGTGATGATTTGTTAACACAGATATACCCACAGTGAAAGCCAATGAGATACAAGAGTTCAGGCAGCTAAAGCACCTCTGAAAACAGTGTGAGCCTCAAAGTCATTAGTGTACTTCTGAAAGACTGCACCCTAATACTGGGAAATGTCTCTGTGGAAGCCCTTGCTAATGCCTTAGTGAATGTTCTCTTTCTTCCTCCATGTGTAGTAGTGCCGTAACTAAGGATTTCCAGGGTCAACTGTTTCAGCTCCACCAGCCCTGTCTTTCTGAGCTGCACGAACTCCTTGAGCACTACCAAGGGTATAAAGCCATCCTTAAATAAAGCCTAGCAAATGCTTGAAGTCAGATCAGGGTGGCCCTGGCTCCACAATGGAGCAGATCTCTGGGTCTGTTCACATATAGGTGTATAAGCCCTGCCTGAACATGCTTTTCTGTCTCCACACAGAGGAGGACAGCAACTTTTCCCTGCAGTGGTGACTGTGAAGCTCATGCTGCACACTTCTATTGGCAAATAGCTCAGCTTTCTTGAAAGGGAAGCCAGTGTTAGCTTGAAAAGGTTGTCTGTTACTAATAGTTCAGCAAATAAATGGATATCTCCTCTCTCCTAGGGACTAAAGGGAGACATTGGACCTGCAGGTATCATGGGTCCACCTGGAAGGCCTGGTCCTTCTGGCCAGCCAGGCCCCCCTGGACCTTCAGGATCAGGTAAGCAGGAGATGAGGTGATCTCAACAGTGTCCCTGCTCTTCAGCACCTTCTGACTCATCACATAGGCCCCTTTACAAAAACACAGGAATTCTTGTCAGCTTGTGAGACTGGGTATAGATGTGAAGGTCAATACATGACCTGCTATGCTCAGTGGGGTTTTCTCAACTTTGGTATACGTACTAAAGTATCTGAAAAGAAGAGCAAAACCAGTTGGAAACTGCTGTTGGCTCAAATGGACAACAGCTGCTTGTACAGGAGCTGACCTCTTCAATGTCCTCTTCCATTTTGTTTTCCATTTTTCTTCCCTTGCTTACATCAGTGGGCAGGAGTTCTCATTTCATGGTGGTATGAAAAATGGTACATCTGTGAAGCTGGGGGCTGCATCAAAATCTTCACATCTCTCATGTCTTAAGTAAATTAGATGGAATTTTTCAGAGGGCAGAATTTTCACCATGTCAGTGGGAAGGCAGCCAGGATCTTGAGATTACGTTTTAAAGGCTTTATTCCATCCACAGAAAGTTTATGTTGGCACATAGTCTAATTCTGGAGAGCAGTGCATCCTTGACAAAGTCTGAATGTCAAAAAGCAGTATTTCTAAAACTATTTTTATTCATAGCACTCCTGTGTTTCTATTTGGGTTTTCCTGTACAGAAACCTCTGAAAGAAGTATTGCTCAAGTTGATGTACAAATGCACAAGCCCAATGCATTGTGGCTGTATGCAAACTTACTCCAACTAAACTTGGTGCACAGGTGCTATAGAGTGATCTATGTGTTCATCATGTCCTGAATTTCTGTAGCTTCAAACAGACTGATCTTTATTCTAAGTGAATTGTCTCCCTCTTTATAAAGTTAGTAGAAAAATTTTTAAAGTGATCCAAAATAATAGGATTGTGGTACAAACTTGGGTCTTTCTCCTGAAGTGCTGGAATTGGTGGTTCTGAGAATCCCTTCTCTCAGTTCCAGTGGCTTTGGTGGGAGACGTGAATATCTGAAAACTTAGGTCAATGAATATATCCACGTGACCTGTACTTTTTCCACTAAGGTTCCATTTGCATTTTGTGTATGAAACTCCTAAGAAGGCAACCTGGTATTTTGCTTCCTAGGACAATTGACAATAGGACCAAAAGGGGAAAGAGGACTTCCAGGACCTCCAGGGAGATGTCTCTGCAGATCCCCACAACATGTGAATAACCCACCATATGAGGAATCTGTATTTGGATACAGTTATCCAAAAGTCCCAGCGGTAAGGAGACTTTCTGGGAGAGGATGTGGACAGTTCTTAAGTACTTTTCTTGTAAGTCATTGTGTACTTACTAATATTCTGGGTTTAATAGGTAAGATGCCTTTGTGTGAACAATTTCCAGCATTCAGAACCTCTGAAATCCAGTGGTGCAAAAGAGTTTGGTATCATAACTAATCTAAGGGTTATGTGATTGAGGTGCTGTACTGCAGCTGTTTCAAGCCACCAGTAACGTAGCAGGTGTTTAGAAAGCTTTTTTCAAGCCTGAGGATGTTATCTTCCATCTCCTACTGTACATAAGTAATCTGTTCTTTTTATTTTAGTTAATTGAAGTATATTTCAGTTTGTCAGTGAAGTAAGCATCTTGTTCTCACTCATATTTTTTATCTTCTTTAAAGACAGTGACTTCAGAGTTGGATACTGAGGTCAAGCATTTTGCATATATGATAGAACTTTCTAGCAAAGCACAGACACTGTACCTTAAACCAAAAGGGAGTGTCCACAAACCCCAGGAGTCGCACTTCTGAGCTCCTGTCTGTAGACATATACTACATATAGTTAATTTCAATCTCTAGCCCTCTGGAAAGCATTTTTACAAGCAATCTGGACTTCAAAGGACAAGTCATTTGTGGGAAGTGACCTAGTGATCTTCCATCTCTGTTTCCTCTGGGCTTTCTAAATACTAATTCTGTACTTCTCCTGCTGGGCCCTGCATTATTCTGTCCATTGTAGCACTTAATCAGCAATGCAAATGCTACCTTGCTGCTTGTGTACCAGCAGAGCCCAGCCACTCCACTCATGCAAGTGTCTGGTCGTCCCTGAATGACAATAAGCAGCAATTAGCTTTGTTAACTTTCCCATCTGTCACTTTGTCAGAAAGCTGTTACAGCCTGTGAAAGGGACATAGTCACAACACTGTCCATTAAGCTGGGTCATCGAACTCGATCTTTTGAGTGAGTGTGCTGCAAGTGGTGTTGGCTGCTCGCTCATCCCTGTCGGTGTTGCATCACAATAAAGCTCTGTTGGTTTTAAAACATGATGATGAGAGAAGGAAGTGCATAAAATAAAGGTGCGCATCACATCAAGCTACATGCTATTGTAAAAAAAAATAAAAATACCGTGTACTTCATGGCACAGAGAACTCACAGGAGAAGGTATAAGGATTGTGATATTCTGTGTGGGTCTTATCACTCTCCTTCTCCATCCATATGAGATATTAAAAGATGGTAAAGTGGGTGTAACTAGCTAATACACAAGTACCCTACACTATCGCTATGATCCCTCATTTGATGATGATCAAGTGCCATTTCTTTCTCAGATACAGAGTAGGGAAAAGCAGCAAGACTCAGCTCTGAAAGTAGAGCGATGAAAGTAGAGCACTTGGAGCACTCCTCATTTGCCTGTCTCTTTTGTTTTACTTCCTCAAGTGTCAAGAGCAGGAGCTTAATTTTGCTATTACTTATTCCCTTCAGATAATCATACAGCAGCTATTGGAAACCTTCCTTTTACTACTTGAAAAGTATTGTGAGGGTTTCTGTAGCTGCACAGGGAAAAGAGCCAGAGGCGTTGCTCTGTGCCCCAGTCCCAGTGCTGCCTGGTTTCACCCATTCAACTCCTCCAGTGCCAGGGCTGCCAGATGAGAGAGGCTGGGAAACAAAGTGCTGTTTTTCTGTCACTGGCTAAAGCTCACTCCAATTTTTAAATCTTTTGCAATATCAAAGGCCAGTAACTGTAACAGGGAGTTTCAGAGAGCACAGATCTATTGATTTCAAGAGAAATCAGAGCTCTGGGGATGGGACTTGAGTTCCTGAACACAACTACAGAATCAGTTCTTTGCTGGCTTTCTATTTATTTGCTTGCTTTCATTCAAGCTGAAGGCATTTGTATTCAATGCTTCTTTAATGAAATTGGCCTTTGCCAAGGACTATGGGAACATTCTACTACATAAAAATTTCAGAGTTACTTGTTTTAAAAAGAGCCAATTCTGTTCATGATGGTGGGAATCAGGCTTAGCCCTAAATCCATTTTGCTCAGAGGCACTCCATTTGCTTTTCCTTAATTTAAAAATGGTTTGTGTCTTGCTAAAATTAATTTGATTAAGCTGCTGAAGGAAGAGATTATTTCCTAGTGCCCCTTATGAACAAGTGAGGGAACCGAGACATTAAAAAAATTGGTAAGAGAGCAGCTCATCTAATTTGTCCACATTGTATTATTTTTTTCTGTTTAAACTGAAGACTTGGCTTTAGACTAAAGTATATGCATATAAAGAAACATGCATTTCAATGCCAATTAAATCTAAACAAAGTACAATGTAGTAAAAAAAAGTTATGGTTGCATTATGTAATACATTTTTATTTTGTAGCCATGAGCATGCCTAAAAATTTATGGAGAAACCCACAAAAAGAACTTATGCCCATATGGTTTTTGCAATAGTGTGAACATCTAAACACATGAGCATCTGACAGTTCTTCTCGGCAATGATTATGCACAAATATATGCATGATCTTTACCTGTGGATGTGCATTTTGAAACAGGAGCCACTGGAGTCATAGGTAGGTGCTCAGGAAAGACCATTCTCCTTTGGACACTCTTCTTACTGGTCACAAAGGAGCCTCTTAGGACCTGGAAGTTCATGGGTGCAGGTTCTTATTTCATTCTGTTTCTGAAAATAACAAAATCATTTTTCTGTGTAATTATGTACCTATTTGCAGATACATGTCAGTTAGCAAAACAACATTCTGTGACAATCTGAAATACTTCTTAAAAGGGTTACCAATCACCTCTTTTTCTATGCTCCAGATTTTTGTGGTGAATAATCAAGAAGAATTGGAGCGGTTACACACCGAAAATGCCTTAGCTTTTAGAAGAGATCAGAGATCTTTGTATTTCAAGGATACCTTTGGATGGCTTCCAATCCAGGTGAAAATATGACTGTGGTCTCAGAAAACCCGTGAGTGTATGTTTCATTTTTAAATACAGATCATACTTCTGTGCTTAAGGTGTCATACAGCCACACCATAGATAATTATGGGATTTTTGTTCACAGGAGTCTTCATTACTGAGGTAGTAATTCATCAGTGTTGCAGATTTTGCTAATCTCCCTGTGAACTAGACTCCACTGGTGAACAAATTGGAGCTGAGTCCGGGGAATTATGATAGCAAAGAGCATTTCTTTGTATGAAATAAGGCAAATCTCACCAGGGTACAATGTTGTGGGAAACCACAAACCCTGAAAACCAAAGCCATGTATTTCCCTATTGCTTCAAGGAGCTAAATTAAATCCTGATGGATCCTTTTTTGTGTCCACTGGATTTTGAACCAGATTCTGTATAAACCCTGTGAAACACCAAATAGTGGGATCTGCCTCCTACAACCCTTCACCTCTGCTTTTTAGCCAGATGGCTCATGGTCTGGTTCATTAACCATGGTGTGTTTGTTTGGCCAGCTCAACCCTTTCTATCCTGTGGATTACCGCTTTGAGGATGGTGGTACCTGTGGAGATGGGATCATACAGGATGGGGAGGAGTGCGACGACGGCAATGCAGTTGTGACTGATGACTGTATAAGTAAGTTACAGCACATCAAGAGCAGCCTCTTTGTACCAGGGAAGGTGCATTAGTTGTTTCCACAGGGTACACTGTCTTGTAAATCACACAAGTGTTTCACCCAAGGGAGCTTCTGTGGTTTGCGGATCAAGTGCAGGCTCTGGGAGAGGGAGGCAAAAATAGTGAGAAAACTGAGGTTCATCGTGTATGAGGATGCCACACACAAGACAGAGGTGATATCATCTACTTCTCATGCTTCCTCACAGAGGACTCTATCTCACTGGGCAGAGGTGTCTGCAGGCCAAGCAAAACGACTGCATTTCAGGGGCAAAATCCAGCAGCTGTTTTACATGCACACCTACCCTGGGGGCTGCCCAGCCCCCAGGGTAGCATACCTTTGCAGTGCACCACTAAACCCTTTAGGATAGACACTGAAGCTGTCTCTTTCTAATAGTAATCTAGATCCTGAGTCCAGTATCCACTTTGGATTTTGTTATTCCCTTGTACAGGGAAGGTGTCAACCCCACTGCCTTCCCTATTACCCACTACCTTCCCAGAGTGCAGCACTCCACACCATCTACAGCTGACACGCAGCAGGTTTGGTGCTCTGTGGGTTCCAGCAAAGGGATGGATGCTTCTTCCCATTTGACAAGAGCTATCAAACAACACTGAAAGATACAATTTTTCTTTTTAGTTTATATAGCACTCCACTTTATAGCCTGACTTTGAGAATGAGGTGTATGCAGCCATACTCTATGTGAGTCTGTCCATTCACCTGTCCATCACCACCCTTCCCCTTATAAGTAAAGAATCCCAACCAAATTCTCAGTGACAACAGGAAAGAGATTTCAAAGTCAATTCAGTTGCAACAGGTATAGGGAGAGATACAAATAAATGCTTCTAAACTTTCCTGACTGCAGAGTAAGCCGGTGAGTGAGCATGAGCTCTCCAGGCTCCAAGTATGAGAAAATAATTCAATTAGAATTTGCAATCAGCTGCAGGGAACAAGCATGCAGGAAAATAGTGTTCATTAGTTCTAGCTTCTGCAGAATTGTACATTGTGTGTCTGGAAGCACATCGTGTTACTTTCTGCTATACACTGGGCAAAGCTTTGGGTCAGTTGAGGCCTTGCAATGCATAGAATTCTGGCACTGATGTGACCCAAGGAGTTATCCTTGACTCACCTGGAAAAGAGCACGTTGTCATCATTCTGCTCTTGTGATGAAACAAAAGAAACAGTTTAACCAAATGTTAAGTGGATCTAACTGTAAAATAGGCTCATTGTTCTTAAAAGCGTCAATTTCTAACAGACAGATCCTTGGTGCAATTAATCATTTCTATTTGTAAGTAACTCACTTTAGCTCCTATAAATTCCCTATTCTTGAATGTCCTTTTAATTCTTTGCTTAATAGTGTCTCCAAGAAGATATCAAAGGGATTTTAGTTAAAAGAATTTGTTGTAAAGTTGAAGACATCAAAAGTAAAGTCCAGTTGCTAAAATAGCAAACAAAGCCATGCATTACTGAAGCCTACGTGCCAATTCGCCTTGAAAAAAATGTCACAAGGCCTACTCATGCTTAAGGCTGCAGGAATCAGCCTTTTTGACAATCATTGCTTTTTCTTTCTTTTTTTTTTTTGGATAGACAGGCAATTGGTCTCCATAATTCTGTTCATATGTGGGAACTTGCAGTAGACACACATAGATACTGTGCAATGTTGGGTAAAGTTCTAGGTTGGGATTTTCAAACCATTTGAACTCAGAGTGTTTTTCTGAAATTGTGACCTCCCCATATCATTTATGTTAACTGTGTTTTACGCTATGTAATTATCTATGGTAATAAGAAATATTAGAATAAATGTGGGTTTAATTAGTGTTTCTGTGGTAATTATTTTTAGTATCCATTCTTTCTCTTGGCCATTGAAATTAGGCTAAAAAAGGCATATTCCTTGTACTGAAGAATATTGCTTCTCCGAAGGCAATCCTCACAGGATGCCTTCCCAAAAATGTCTTGTTTTATACTTTTCTCTTAAAAATCTATTTCCACATACCTCACCTGTTTTTTTACATACAAAGTGCCTTGAAGATATTTCTTTCTGTATTTTTTCACTAGGGTGCCGCCGTGCTTACTGTGGAGATGGCTACAGACATGAGGGGGTTGAAGACTGCGATGGGAAGGACTTTGGGTATTTGACATGTAGAACATATCTCCCTGGGTATGTATGAGCTGTCTTCATTTCAGTTTGGGGTATTTTTCCTTTGTTTTTTTGGTTGGTTGGTTTTGGTCTTTTTTGGTGGTTGGTGTGGGGTTTTTTTTGTTGGTTTTGTTTGGTTTGGTTTGTTTTTTTATAGGTTGTGGGGTTTGGGTTTGTTTTTTTTTTTCTTTTTGCCATTTTTAGGACAGGAAAGTATTACCCACTTCAGCCTTATTCCACTGGGAGCATGACAGGTAGTGGAGGAGAGTCTATCAGATTATTCCTTTATATGATTGACTTCAAGGGCTAAATCTCATCTCTCAGTAATAGATACATGCCTCTTACTGTACAGAATGAACGAAGGTCACATAGACATATGTTTACCCATTGTTTGCAAAGATTTCCTCATTTGGTGACATTATGATTGCATTCATGTTTACCTATAACATACTAAGAGTAGAAAAGACCATGAGAAGGAAATTATCACGCTGAAGCTAAAAAAAAACAACCCCAACCCACAACCTTCAGCCAACCTCCTGTTGCCCATACCCTTAATGGGTACTCTAGGGGTATCTTTGTTTCTGAATCAGTCATCTATCAGCCTCTCCAAAGACCAGGAAATTCGCTCAACAGCAGATGCAAAGCTATGCATCTGCTCAGCAATGTCCTTCATTTGAAACATCTGTTTATTGTTGACTTGCCTTCTCTGCCTTTACGCAGCTTCCTCTGGTCAGCATTTTGCCTTCAACAGCAATACCTCTATTTAACTGTCAGGTATTGTTACTGGCTAACAGGAAACATTTAATTTACAAATGAAATTATGTGCAGAGCACTCATCATTCATGGAGGAATAATGTGCTAATTGACAGGAATAAGAAACCACAGGATGTCTTTGTAAATCTAGGGCTGTGCTAATCCTTCCACCGCAATTGTTGGAGCTCTCCTGGTGCAAGAGATTACTAAAATCAAGACCAGCAAATCTGACAACCTAAAACATTTTACAGACATCTCGTCTTCAGAGAGTGTGGAGCTGTTTTCTGCTGTGAAAACTATTCCTTTCTAAGAGCCTGAAATTTGGTGCCAAAAATATCACCAGAAAAGCTTGAGAAATGTTTATACATTTCATGTTCCATGTATAATCTAGTTATAAAGAGCAACTGAGATCCTTTATTCTTGTGTGTGCAGCCTGCAAATTATCTGCAAAACTAAAAATGCCGGGATAAGTATGTGAGCCCGGCACTCCCATGGGAGTGTCACCCCAAAGCACCCTCTTCCCCAAGACCTCTGCTGCAACTGAATTTCTCATTTTCTACTCTGTCTGACCCCCAAAACCCTCCTCCTATTTTACACACCTTCACTTCATATTTTATGTTGGCTTTCTGAGAATGTGGGTTATTCAAGGGCATAGTTTTAAGGATCTGCTTAATGGCTTTTTAATCCACAGGTTGTGGGTTATCCAATGCATGTTTTTTTCACTTAGATGTACACTAGCAATAAAATCTCATCAAAATGCTTATCTTTTAACATCTCTGGTCAAGGTTTCAGTAGGTAGAGTCACTGCAACTCTATTTAAGTCAGTATCAAAATCACCTTTTTTCCATATTTCACAAGGACCCTTCCTTTTTTTTTTTTTTTTTTCTTTTCAAACCCC
>VWZY01009382.1:55576-91135 GCA_013399075.1 Chloroceryle aenea
CAAACTTGCTCATGGTGCACTTGATCCCACTGTCTATGTCATTGATAAAAATGTTAAACAAGACAGGCCCCAGTACAGACCCCTGAGGGACACCACTTGTCTCTGGTCTCCATCTTCCTACACAATTGGGCATCATCCTTACACAACTGGGCAGCATCCCTATACTCTTCCCAGGATACCTGTCCCTGCTTCCACTGCCTGTGAAGCTCTTTCTTGCCTCTTAGTTTGACCAGCAGGTCATGGCTCAGCCACACTGGTCTCTTCCCTCCCTTGCCAGATTTCTTACACCTGGAGATGTAATTGATTGATTGTAATTTGATTCTATGCAAAGAGTCCTTAAAGATCTGACAGCTCTGGTCTGCTCCCATGTCCCTGAGGACCATTTCCCATGGTGACCAACTGACTAACTTCTTGAAGAGCTGCAAGTTATCTTTTCTGAAATTCAGGATCCTGATTATGCTCCTTGACTGATTCATGACCCTTAGTACTGTGAATTCCACCAGTTCATGGTCACTGCAGCCCAGGCTGCCTTCAGTCTTGAGAACCCTGATCAGCTCGCCTGCACTGGTGACCAATAGATCTNACCATTTCCCATGGTGACCAACTGACTAACTTCTTGAAGAGCTGCAAGTTATCTTTTCTGAAATTCAGGATCCTGATTATGCTCCTTGACTGATTCATGACCCTTAGTACTGTGAATTCCACCAGTTCATGGTCACTGCAGCCCAGGCTGCCTNAAGAGTCTGTGAATGTGATGCCTCCTGTAGCTGGAGTAGAAATGCTTCATCAATAGGTTCTTCTTGATCAGGAGGCCTGTAGTAGACTCCAACCACAAGGTTCTCCCTGTTGCCTCAATCTCCTAATTCCTACCCATAAGCTTTCAACTTGCTTGTGGCTAGTCCTTTGGGACATCTCTTCACACTCATTCCATTTCTTAATATAGAGGGCTACACCTCCTCCTCTCCTGTCCCTTCTGAACAACTTGTAGCCATTGATAGCCCACCTCCAGTCGTAGGATTTGTCCTCGCNTGTCCTACCAGGTCTCAGTAATGGACACTATGTCATAGCCTTCCCACAGCATAGTAGCTTCCAACTCCTCCTGTTTGTTACCTGTGCTGCGTGCATTCATGTAGAGGCACTTCAGCTGGGCAGCTGGACATATCACCTTTCCAGAGAAATGCTCCTTAATTCCTTTAAGAGATGTTTCCTCATCGTCTGCTACTACCAGAGGAGCCTCTGGATCATCTCTGTGAGACTTTGACTGTACTGCTCTGTCCCCAGCATGCTTCCTACCCCACATCCTACTAACCTTGGTGTCTCATGCCACAGCTTGTCACGTGAAAGCCTGATGATATTATCCCCNCTTTTGCCTCAGGAGGTTATCATCAAGACATTCCAGGAGCATCAACTGCTTGCTGTATTACTTTCCCAGAAAATGTTGGGGTGAAATACCCCAACACAACAAGAGTCTGTGAATGTGATGCCTCCTGTAGCTGGAGTAGAAATGCTTCATCAATAGGTTCTTCTTGATCAGGAGGCCTGTAGTAGACTCCAACCACAAGGTTCTCCCTGTTGCCTCAATCTCCTAATTCCTACCCATAAGCTTTCAACTTGCTTGTGGCTAGTCCTTTGGGACATCTCTTCACACTCATTCCATTTCTTAATATAGAGGGCTACACCTCCTCCTCTCCTGTCCCTTCTGAACAACTTGTAGCCATTGATAGCCACACTCCAGTCGTAGGATTTGTCCTACCAGGTCTCAGTAATGGACACTATGTCATAGCCTTCCCACAGCATAGTAGCTTCCAACTCCTCCTGTTTGTTACCTGTGCTGCGTGCATTCATGTAGAGGCACTTCAGCTGGGCAGCTGGACATATCACCTTTCCAGAGAAATGCTCCTTAATTCCTTTAAGAGATGTTTCCTCATCGTCTGCTACTACCAGAGGAGCCTCTGGATCATCTCTGTGAGACTTTGACTGTACTGCTCTGTCCCCAGCATGCTTCCTACCCCACATCCTACTAACCTTGGTGTCTCATGCCACAGCTTGTCACGTGAAAGCCTGATGATATTATCCCCCTCCCCTTTCACATCCAGTTTAAAGCCGTGTTGATTAGCCCCACAATCTCCTGAGCAAAGACATTCTTACCCCTTTGAGAAAGGTGTCTCCTGTTTGGGGTTAACAACCATGATGCTGTGTAGGCCATACCATTGTTAAAGAACCTAAATTTGTGGCAGTGACACCAGCCAGAGAGCCATGTGTTAATGGACTGGATTTGTCTGTTCATTCCAATGTCACTACCCGTGACTGGAAGAACAGAAGAAAAGATGACCTATTCCCCAGAATTTCTTACCACTCATCCCAAGGTCTTAAAGTCTCTTAATTTCTCTAGGACTACCATTCACTCTAGCATTGCCTGCAGCCTGGCACCTGAATGGTACCATTCACTCTAGCATTCCCTGCAGCCTGGCACCTGCATGGTACCATTCACTCTAGCATTCCCTGCAGCCTGGCACCTGAATGGTNCACTCATTCCATTTCTTAATATAGAGGGCTACACCTCCTCCTCTCCTGTCCCTTCTGAACAACTTGTAGCCATTGATAGCCACACTCCAGTCGTAGGATTTGTCCTACCAGGTCTCAGTAATGGACACTATGTCATAGCCTATGTCATAGCATAGTAGCTTCCAACTCCTCCTGTTTGTTACCTGTGCTGCGTGCATTCATGTAGAGGCACTTCAGCTGGGCAGCTGGACATATCACCTTTCCAGAGAAATGCTCCTTAATTCCTTTAAGAGATGTTTCCTCATCGTCTGCTACTACCAGAGGAGCCTCTGGATCATCTCTGTGAGACTTTGACTGTACTGCTCTGTCCCCAGCATGCTTCCTACCCCACATCCTACTAACCTTGGTGTCTCATGCCACAGCTTGTCACGTGAAAGCCTGATGATATTATCCCCCTCCCCTTTCACATCCAGTTTAAAGCCGTGTTGATTAGCCCCACAATCTCCTGAGCAAAGACATTCTTACCCCTTTGAGAAAGGTGTCTCCTGTTTGGGGTTAACAACCATGATGCTGTGTAGGCCATACCATTGTTAAAGAACCTAAATTTGTGGCAGTGACACCAGCCAGAGAGCCATGTGTTAATGGACTGGATTTGTCTGTTCATTCCAATGTCACTACCCGTGACTGGAAGAACAGAAGAAAAGATGACCTATTCCCCAGAATTTCTTACCACTCATCCCAAGGTCTTAAAGTCTCTTAATTTCTCTAGGACTACCATTCACTCTAGCATTGCCTGCAGCCTGGCACCTGAATGGTACCATTCACTCTAGCATTCCCTGCAGCCTGGCACCTGAATGGTACCATTCACTCTAGCATTCCCTGCAGCCTGGCACCTGAATGGTTGCATGTTTCTTGGGAGGGAATTCTGTCTGGGTTCTCATGTCCACTCTGGCAATTGTCAAGCACACAACCTNAGCTGGGCAGCTGGACATATCACCTTTCCAGAGAAACGCTCCTTAATTCCTTTAAGAGATGTTTCCTCATCGTCTGCTACTACCAGAGGAGCCTCTGGATCATCTCTGTGAGACTTTGACTGTACTGCTCTGTCCCCAGCATGCTTCCTACCCCACATCCTACTAACCTTGGTGTCTCATGCCACAGCTTGTCACGTGAAAGCCTGATGATATTATCCCCCTCCCCTTTCACATCCAGTTTAAAGCCGTGTTGATTAGCCCCACAATCTCCTGAGCAAAGACATTCTTACCCCTTTGAGAAAGGTGTCTCCTGTTTGGGGTTAACAACCATGATGCTGTGTAGGCCATACCATTGTTAAAGAACCTAAATTTGTGGCAGTGACACCAGCCAGAGAGCCATGTGTTAATGGACTGGATTTGTCTGTTCATTCCAATGTCACTACCCATGACTGGAAGAACAGAAGAAAAGATGACCTATTCCCCAGAATTTCTTACCACTCATCCCAAGGTCTTAAAGTCTCTTAATTTCTCTAGGACTACCATTCACTCTAGCATTGCCTGCAGCCTGGCACCTGAATGGTACCATTCACTCTAGCATTCCCTGCAGCCTGGCACCTGAATGGTTGCATGTTTCTTGGGAGGGAATTCTGTCTGGGTTCTCATGTCCACTCTGGCAATTGTCAAGCACACAACCTTCTGCCTGGCGGAGACCACAGCTGCTATTTTTGACAACTGACAGGATTCCCCTGTTGACCTGACAGAGCCCATGTTCCACTCTGTGCACTGCCTCCACGTGTGCTTACCCTGCACGCGCTGCTGGCTGCGTTCTAAACAAAAAGATAAAATTGCAAAAGCTGCCTGAGCGATTGGGGTCCAAGAGTCATTTCCAGCCCTGCCAGGCTGAACTCTCCCACGGTGCCCCCGGCGATGCCTCCAGCCTCATCACTCGGCCTCACACACGAGAGCTGCCAGCTCCTCACAGGTCTCTCCTTCCTCCCTTGGGCTCCCCTGGCTCCAGGAACCCCCCATCCACCTGAAAACCTCAAAGAAACCAGTGCTCGATCACAGAGCTCGCCAAAGCTGGTGCCACCGCCTCATCATTGCTGTCTGCATCCCCTACCAAATTTAACACCTCATGCAAGAGAGTTTCCCTCCCAGCTTAAAAAAACCAACCCACTGTAGGTTTCACTCTGCATACTTGCTTTGGTGCTGTGAGTTTGCATTGTCTTGCCTGCTTAAATTCAGAAAACATAGTCTTTTTTATGTATAGGAAAACCCTAAGAAAAGAAGGTATTTTAACCATTGCTGAATCTTTAATGTGTCCTCTTTGAACCTGACATTTTAACAGCAGCACTTGTGTGTTCCTAGGAATCCTGGATGTTCAGCACACCATTTTTTATGTTGGATCATGAATCTAGATTGCTGAGGGGACAGGAGTTTAGCAGCCACTACCATGATCCATGACCTTTATTAACAAGCATCACACACTCTGTTAAAGCTTTAGCTGAGGCTCTTTCTGCAGTTCATCTAGGATCCTATAGTGGCAACAGATTTGTTTTTCTTAATCAGTGGAAGGTGTAATGAGGAGACATGTTCCCAGCAGATATATTTTTGAACATGGGATTTAGAACTTGTCTGTGCACAGCCATTCTGGAGAGCAGAGCACTTTAGAGGTGACTAGTGACTCATGCTAGCAGACAGTCCAACGCCCCAGCCACAGAACTCCTTGCCACAGTCACCATGGTTTGCTCTTCTTTGCTCAGTCACATCTCATCTGTAAAATAGGACACTGCAGTGCTGGTTAGCAAATAGGTATCACAGCTCATGGTTAGAAGCCAGCCTTCAAGGCATTATCTTGTGGGTTTTGCTGAAGTACTGACAGGTAGGGGGAAGGGTCTGCAGGGTCTGCGGACACTGCAATGTGTGATGGACCCCATTGCATCCATCCTCTGGTCCACAAACAGTGATGGAAAGGACTTGACTTCATGGCTGCAGCAAGCTGCAAGTCACTACTTCTCTGGTGACTATGGACACCTGTTCAGTTTGGTTATTCTATAGCTGAATGGAAAGCTGAAAGCGCATCCTTCTGCTGGAACAGCACCTTGTGATTTCAAATGAGAAAGGGGAACAGTTCATTGTAATGCCTGTGCATGGTTTTCATAGTCTCTGTGCCGCCTTCAATGTCTGTCTCTGTGTACACCCTTTTATTTTGGTGTGGAGACCTACACTTGTCTAGTACAGCACAACCAATACCAGAGGTGCCAGCTCTTAGCAGGACAGACCTCTGCCCCCAGCAGCAACCACCATCTGGCTTCAGAGGAGCTGCCAGGTAATACAGTGAATTTGGCTCAGTGGCTTACAGCACAGCTGACACTGCCAGAGAGCCACCAAAGCAATCTGTGCCATAGCTGCAATGACAGCTCCTGACAGCGGCACCCAGGCTCACCCTTGTGCCAAGTTCTTTCCACATGCCCACAGAACAGGGCCAAGACAGCGTCTTAGGGGGACCTCTAAAAGCATTAGTGACACAGCTGTTATTTGGCTGGAACTGCCAGGGTCTCATGACTGATAACCTGCTGCTTTCCTTCAGGAGAGAAGATGAATGAAACCATGGAGTGGTGAAAGAGGGATGTGATCTCTGCCCTGGGAGGCATTCCAAGCTATGTGTCTGTCACCAAGGTGCCAGCTCTCCACCAGCTCAGCCCCAGCAGGTGAGAGAAGAGGGATGCTTAGCTGGGGGCTCCTGCTAGAGCTCAGCCCTTGCTGAAGCAAATGCAGCTCTCAGCCTTTGCAGAGCTACTGCAATTAGAAGGGTTCAGAGTCTCCTGTATTGCACAGGAGGCAGCCAGCCCTACCTGAGCAGTGCTTTTGTTGCTGCACACATGCTTCTGTGATACACACATCCTCCCCCAGACCATACGGCTGGCTAGGCACAGGCAGGGGCTCAGTCCCATCTGCTCTTCTCCAGCTGAGAAAATGCTTTGGCCACTTTACAGATCTCCACCCAGATGTTGCCATTTAAGAGGGACTTGCCCCTGTTAGAGTGAGACAATTGGGTGGCACAGATCTGCTCTCAGGGCCATGGTGTATTTATACAGAGAGAAAGGGAAAGAAAAGGTGGGGGAAAAAAAGGGAGGTGTTACACCCACATTAATTAAGGAGCACTTGTCTTCATCTGCATCTCCAGATGATCACACAGAAGGTGCTGAAGCTATTGGACAAATAATACATGCAATTTTAAAATACAGATTCCTCTCACACTGTCAGGCTGGCTTTTGTAACTATGCTCTTCACATATTTACACTGGCCAAGGACCCACAACCATGTGCCAGACACAGCTTTTATTCTCGTAACCAAAACAGGCTCCACGTGTGTTAACATTCTTCATACAAAGATACATACAGAGAGTTTCTGTGAACCAGAAACATACTGGTTTTGACTGTTCACACAGTACCTAGAACAGATGCAGTCCTGAAGAGCATTTAAGGCCCTCTATTGTAACAAAAGAAAATCCATGCAAGGAGAAAGTAAGATTTTAGAACATGCTTATTTAAAATAAATTTATTATAATGAAATAATATAAAAATCTGACAAAGGTCTTAACAATGCTCCAAATGAAGAGACAGATCCTGTATGACTTGAGAGATGATACAGACTGGAAACTCCAAAGTATTTCAGACTCAACTGCTCATGACAGCACAATTTGTGCAATGCTTACACTGGAAAAGGTGATTTTGGGGGCAAGAAGAAGCCCTTAGAATTAAGTAAATTTAATGCGTGAGGCAATATACCTCCCCTTCATTTTTAAATGTATTTCATCTGTGTCTAATGTATTTTAGTATGTATAAGTAAGACCTGCAGTAAACCAGCTTGACATCAATACAATGTACACCTAAAATTGGCTTGAAAAAAGAAAATAGGAAAGGAAACCACAAAAACAAGCTGCTTTGGTTTTCAGTCTAGTCACCATATTCTGGAATGCAATTTACTTGTTTAGTTTTAAGTAGACATAAATCTCAAACTTTCAAGATGGCTTTAAAAGGAATTAACAAGTTTTGGACCCCCCTGAATGCTGCAATGAAATATAAAGCAAGTTTACCGCTAAGCAGTAATCAGGATGTGAAAAAAAGGAAGTATACCAAGAGAGGGATCTTAAAAATGATAATCAAAACCCACATTTTGAAGAACTGCATGATGCCAGTGGGAGGGTACACATGTGTTAAGTGAAGCATATGCCTACAGTCTAACTTCAAAGCAAGTGCTTAAATCCTTGTGTGAACTGTGAGCAGATCAGCTACTGCCTGAGCTTGCTCAGAGCCACAGCATACGCTGCAATAACCCTTCTGCAGGAAGGCGATTTTATATTGCTTGAAGCATACAGTAGCTTGCAGGGTTTGTTCACCAGGGGGCTACAGATGGTAGCAAAGAAGCATAAATTCAGTTATTCTCACCCCCCTTCTATTTTTGTTTTGTTATCTGTACTATGCAGGCAAGAGAAGTCAATTAAAAGAAAAAAAAAATCCCTGTGCTTTCAGTCATAAGAGGTAGAACTGCCAAGTTTGAAGTGTTCCCATTCAAATTTCAGCAGTGAAATGAAAAGTTCAAAGTGGTGTGGTTTTCTGGGAAAAATGTCAAACCAGGGAGAAACTTCAGAGAAAAGCAGCCAATTCTCCATCTGACTGTATATTTGGTTGCCTGCCAGAGAATTCAGGTCTGATTTTCCAAGTTTACAAAACTTCCTGCTTTGTGCTCTTATGGAGAGATGCTTTGACTTGCCAGCAACAGCTCTGGTAGGAAAGCAGATGGCAACGGAAGGAAAATAAGTGGTGGGGACCAGGTTGAGGAAGAAGGAAAGATAGCCAGGTATGAGTGTGCCAATGATCTTTTCTGGTGTCTGAAAGGAAGTTTAAGGTTCCCTAAAGTTTTCAACAAAAGCTGAAGTGCTAATAAAAAGAAAGGGTTAGAAGATCCAGCATACAGAAACACGCAACACTACAACACCAAAATGGTCTTTGCCAAAGCACGCTGCAAACAACTGGAGCACGTTTTGGGCATAATTTTTACACGTCAGGCCAACCAAGTGACACCTCTCACATTATGAAACACTTTTAAAGCCAACAGCTGCAACCTAAATCCTGATGTTCCTTTACAAAAAGCTTGTAAGTGAAGGTATATGGCCCTTAACTACAAGTGCATCTGTTAAAGGGAAACCGATATTACAACAGTGTCAAGACAGGATGTTCAATGACTCATTAAGTTTATACTAATGCACTTGAGTATCCAGTTCATGTTCTACAATTGTAATATCACAGAACTTTAATATACAACTGAGCATGGTGCCTTAAAGTAGCAGGGGGGGAGGGGCTCCATAATATAGGCTGTTTTAAAAAAGTAAAAATAAATAAAATAAATAAATGCCTTCCATTGCTAAGCAGAACTCGACTGAAATTATTTGAGAGCTCTGCTCTAATGCCAATGGCACAATATTACAAAGACGTGCCAATGATCTCTCTTAAAATATGCTGACTGCCATTATTCACTACTAGATAGCACTTCTATCAGATTGCTTTGGGATTTACCATGTCTCAGCAAGGATGTGCACTGGATAGACACTGTTAGTGTCATATACTGTATCAGAGTTCTATGCTCAGCTACACTAATTTCACAACAAACAGCCTCAGTCCCCTAGGATAAGGCTGTGATTACTCTTATTTTGCCATGGCTAAGTAAAATCCCTGAGAATATGCAACTGCTAGACATTGAAGAAAAACAGCTGAAAGCATTTCTAAAGGAAAGGGATGCAAACCGTTAGACTAGTGCAGTTTAAGAAACCAAAGCAGTTCATGTAAAGTATACAGAGCAAGGATGCTGTTATCTGAGTTACATGTAAGTCTATCAGTATGTGGTCAGTTGTTAATATATGTCAGCCATTTAAAAAAAAAACAACACCAAAACAAAACCAAAACAACAAAAAAAACCCACAAGCAAACAAACAAACCCCTACAAACAAAAACAATAAAACAGCCACAAAAAAACCCAAAACAAAACAAAAAACCCACAACCATAGCTAATAAATGAAACAAACACATCAAACATACAACACTGACCTTCTCTCCAGTTTTCAATTTGAAGGCCAAAAGTTAGTTGCCTGTTCTCCACAAGTACTAAAATCAAAAGCAATTCTCTCTGCTTGCCAAAGTGACACCACAAGGAAAGAACGTAAATTGTCTAGCATCTGATGTATTGCATCCTTAGAGGTATGAGAGTTCAGCTCTGAAAAATGCTTCCTGGGTTTCTTTCTCAGTGGTGGTTTGACGGGAAAGAGCATTCTTAAGTCTTAGAAGTGATCAGTGCCCTGCAAGAGCAGGGCATGGTGAAGTACAGGTTCTGAAGGTAAGGAGACCTTGCTCAGTTCCTTGTCTACAAGTGTCCTGTTTAACCACAGGCACACAGAGGTTTGTCTCCTCAAGCCACAGTCTCCTAAGAATGTTCTCAAGTACCAGTTCCAGGATTCAGAAAGACTAGCTTTACACAGAAGAGCAAGATGAGAAAGCTTGCTCTGAAGCAGGATGCCATGCTGATTGGAGGATATGCAATGTGGACCGCTCTCTATTTGTCAGAAGAAAGAAGAAAGCTAGAAGTCGGTAACTGATGAAGCTAATGGCCCAGTGAAGCTCTTAAGTTCTCTGCCTACAAAATAAAGCCTCCTGACTTTTTGCATCAAGCACTGGGTCTGATGCACTACTGACAACTAGCAGTTCTCCTGCTAGTTAAAGAACCCAAACAGAAAATACCAAAATACCTCCAAGACTAGGTGCTGAATATGCTTTCCTGCTACTGGAAAAGCTTAGAGCAAAAAGGGAAGTCAATTTTCATTATGATCTGACAGTTAATTTCTAGAGAAGAGGGAATCTCTTCCTGCTCTCCCCATACCCCAGCTGTCACTTTGTGGAGATGTGGCCTCCATTACCTTCCCAGAGCATTCAGCTAAAAACTATTACAGTACAGTTTCCCACATAACAGCTGAAAATGTTGAGGAAACCATGTAGAGTGGAGAGTTGTCTGTTCTGCTATAAGGGTGGCTTCTCTGCATTTGTGCTTAGATTAAGCAGACAGCCAAATCCCAAAGGCCCTCTGTTTCATTTTTAGCACTGCAAGTAGTGAAATAATTGAATGGAGTTATGATCAAGGGTTTGACTTTGTACTCACAAATATATACACACTGCTTAAATTTAAGAAAATGCAAAAAACTAAACCCCCTACACCCTTCTGAATCCTCTTGGAGTGCATAGTGCCTACAGATAGGCGCAACTCAGAGAGGATGACAAGAAAAAGAAGTCACACTGTTTAAAAGCCTAATTAGAGCCCTGGAATATTGCTCTATACACCAACTGTGGCATTTGGACCTTTCTTCAAGCATCAGTTGCTTTCCTTAAAGCTCACAGCACTAGGCTCTTTAGAAAGGCTCAAGTATTCAGTGCATAGAGCAGCTCCCATCACAGAGTGATGCAGGACAGGAGGGCTGCAGCATGCTCATTTTACTGACAACATGGTTTTTAGCTTCAGAAAAGCCTGTACTTCTCCTGTCAGTATGACACTGACTTACTTTCTTAATTTCCAGTCACTCATACACCATTTCGGATTTGTAACTGGCCCAGTGTAAAATAGCTCCATAATAAATTCTAGCTTGCCCTACACTTTTCTCATTTTGGGTCCACTTTCATGAAGCCTCTGCTGATAATGGTAGCCTAGGAATGATTTTAATGAAATCTGCTTTTTAAACAGTTAGCTGTATCCAATTTAAAAGTAAATATTATATTTTTCTGTGTGAACTTCACTCAAGGAAACCCTAATCCCAAAATAGGAAAAAAACAAACAAACAAACCAACCAAAACACAACACACCAAAACCATAATAAACCAGGATGATGGACATGATCTTCAATTCCTTGTTGAAATTAGCTGGGCTCTGCCAGTCTGTGCCAGTAAATTTCTTGTAGTCCACTGACAGGAGCTGACAGACACCACGGCACATACCGAGAGCTGGTAAGGGAACACAACACCCGGTTTCAAAGGCTGGTTCCTGGGGAAGCTCAGGCCACCAGCCATATGCGCTTGTGATGAAGATCTCTGTAATATTTGGGGAGGTACTGCTTTAAAAACCTTCAACACAAATTAAGGAAAAAACTCACTGTGTACTTTATAAACTGGCATTTAGCTGCCCTTCTCTTCTGCTACACGGGTAACAATAACTATCAGTACCTTTGTCCTCCTACACCATTGCAGGGAGCAGGCACAAGGTATGGGAAAAGCCAGAGCCAGCAGTGTCTGCCTGAGCACTGTGTTGACGTTCCAACGGCTCTGCTGTACAGGTGGCTCTCTCCTAAGGTATGGGAGCAAAGGCCAGAATCTGCTCTGTTACTTTTATGAGGTGAAGAGAGAAGAGGATGTGCACAGCCAGCAGAGAAACAGTCAAAAAAACATTCACCATTGACATAGTTATAACCCAAACAGAAACGATATCTCTGCATTTAAACACAAAACAAGCATAACAAAAAAATAAAAATCATACATACCCTTCCCCCAAACCACTTGCAACACCCTTCCCACCTAAAAAGATACAGTGAACAGAAATTAAGTCCAAAAAAAACCCCAAACAAAAGAAATCTTTGTTAACAGACACAGTCCCTGAAGTTTTAAGGTGTGGTCTTGCTGTAGTCATACCACCTCATCTGACTCCAAACCATGTACTTCATAGAGAGTGTCCAAGATATTTAGCTGCTTTTCCATGGCTGGTAAGTAAATGTTAAGGTCCCTCTGCATTCCCTTATAAAATGTTTCTTCCTGAGGATCACACTCCTCTACAGAGAGAGCTGCCACAAAGTCTTCATACGTTGGAGCTGCCCTTAAAGCTAACTGGGAGAGAAACCAAAGTTTTTACATTTGCAAAACAGAACAGGAAAAGAAACCCAAAAGAAGCCAAGAAAAACTTTGAAGACATCCCTCTTTGCACTTAGCTTTAATGTATTTATACATACATGAATATGTTGATTTTTAATTCAGAAAGAGGCTAATATGTTGTTAGTGGTTTTTGTTTGGTTGGTTTATTATTTTTGTGTAGTTGCCCAGTTTAAGACATGTTGAGAGACCCAGTTTTTAGGAAGTCTTTTTATATTCTGTTTTGTCTAGACAGCATACATTGGAAATTAATACAACCCCCCAAAAAAAAGTATAGATTTTTTTAGGGGAGTTCCCAATAAAATGTCACACACTTCAGCATTTAAGTCACATTCTTAAAATGCTCTTTAGAAAGCCCCCCCCGACATTTCTGCTTCTCCCAGTCAAAGTCTGTGTCAGGATTGCCTGGTCAAGGCTATCCTTTTTCCTTTTGTAATCTCAGTGATAATTTGCAGGGAGAGACACAAGGGGGAGCTGCCACACTGGACAAAAAAAAAAAAAAAANCAAAAAAAAAAAAAAAGAAACCATTTCTTGTAGTCAGTATGTTCTACTTCAACTGACATTCTCCACAACCCCTTCTTGAATGCTCACATCCAAAGACAGATCAATCCTCTAAAAAGCAACCTCAAACCCTCAATTCTTCATTTAATAGCCCTGCAATACTGTGTGCACAATGAAAAAAAAAAAAAAGGCACGCAAGCAAAATCCATCTGTCTTGGCTCCAGAATGAGGTTCCACCCTGAAAGCCCAATACTAAACACAGTGATGACCAGATTCCCCACCTTGAAAATAAGGTTTGACAAGTGAATACATTAACTTTAATACCTAAAATTTAAACATTGTTTGTTAATTACACAAAACATAAGATCACATGAACAAGCCCCCCAGGCCTATCAACAATCAAATACTTACGGCAAAGACCCCGCGGACAACCCAACCATGGTGCTGTCGTAATGTCTTTCCATAAGCATTGTCTTAAAGAAAAACAAAAAACAAAACAAAACAAAAATAAATAAATCAAGAGATCAATGTGTGGCAGTTTTAAGTTTGCATCACAAAGAGAATGAGGAGCTTAGAAACAGGTATTGAAGGATATATTCTTGATGCAGGATGCAAATAATGGCTGTTTCTGAGCACCAAAGTTATGACTGAAAGGAGATGACAGACTGGGGATTTCTGCACTGGGGTCTCACCTCTGGTGTCAAATCTCCTTCAGCTTATCCACAGCAAGTAAGTAATGTTCTAATGGACAGGAATGCAAATTTAATTCTTATTTGACTAGCTGTGCTTCACGACTAACACTTCTACTATCTAGTTCACACCTCAGTGCAAGTCTGACAAAATAATTTATGAGGTGAAACAACCCTGCAAACTGTTGGTTAGGCAGCCCCAAACAAGGTGGCAAGCTCAGGCAGTAACCAAGAACTCTCTCTTTATATCTGTGAGTCAAGTTTTGAGAATCACTGGAACAGAAATCACCAGACCTTTATCAAAATAATCCTCAGGATCTCTCCTGTCAATGTCCCTGAATGTAGCCTTTGATGAATAGTGCTATGCTCCTAGACAGAGCCACCTCCATACACAAAGCTTTCTATGTACAAAGCCAAACATCTTTGGGATATATTTTCCCAGTCTTCATTTGTGACTGTTGTTATTTTATATCCTTGTCCTTCAGTTGAATTTTAAGTATCTGACGTTGTATGACACTTCCCCTGAGCTGTTCACCTTGAAGAAAGGGAACCTCTACACTTTGCTGCTTTAGGACATTTGCCCAAAATACTGCAGTTGCTACTGGAAGAGTGTACATAATCAGTAAAACACAGCCACAAGTTTTGCTCTCATGTGAAGTACATCTCATCTATCAGTCTAATGCTTGTGGAATGCAGCTTTTCTGTCTTTACAGTAGAAGTGAGAATCTGTAAGAAAACCATCCATGTCCTAAGAGCAATGAAATGTAGAGAGAGTACTGTGTAGCAAACAGAACTGACAAAGAACAGGCACAAAAACAGGGGGACGCTGGAACCACCAGAAGTTGAAAAGTTTGCTTAGATTTAAATCCCAAGTAAAGACAAATCCATAGGAAGCTGTTAGTTACGCATAAGATGATAGGAACTGGTGAATACTCCATTTCTTATTTTCATTTCATTAGCTTGATATTTGAGGTTGTAGAAAGAGAACATATACTCCATCCTTACTTGAGATTCAAATAGCACAGTAACTCCTGGTAAGAAACAGTAAACTACAGCTGCATTGGTGATAGATATGGAAGATCTTTTCTGGGAGAGAAGAGGAAGAAGTGATAAAACCCAGCAGCATGGCTCTGCTGTGGACACAGAGCAATTCAAGGCTTCACTGCTGAAGCCTTCAGAAGGTCAAATAAGCACTTTGACTCTCTGTGGTGTTTACCATCCATATGCAGTAGCAGTGTGTTTACAGTCCCACTTCCAAAAGCTGCTTACGTACTTTAACACAGTAGGTTTTTTTACTAATCCTATAGGGCAACTACATAACTGTTTAAAAGAAGCTAAAGGATTATCAGAACATGAGATTGCATGCATTCAGAGAGGGTCTTACTGAGGAATAACCAAGTCAAGTCTAAGAAGGGTTTGTATTTTGTTTTATACTTGCTGTGAGCACTAGCCTGAATCAGTAACTATCAGAAATTGTATACTTAGAAAAAAATACTTCTTGTACATTACAAACTCCCTTCTACCTGATACAGGCAATTCATACCCATACTGGCAGAGAGGTGATTTCAAAGAGTGATGGTCAATCTCGCAAGGAACTAAAAAAATAACAGCAGCAACTATAAACTTGGGATCGCTCTCACTGCAAAACAGTAGAGAAAATGGAATGAGACAAAGCATTTTTTTTCCTAAGATATGACTGTCTCCCCTGCCAGAAGTATGCCAATTAAAGGAATCTTTATCCACTATTAAATCAAATTTGACCAGTTGTCTAGTAACCTGCATGAACACAGCCATTTTCAAAAATTGTAATTGTCAGAAAGTTATGTCTTGGAGATTAATTACATCATTAGTCAATGAAGAAAAGAAAACACTCGTTCTAAACAAGGAGGAAAATAGCCTAGTATGTAAATTCAGAAGCATAAGAAGAGTAAAGCAACTGGCACTTACTTAGAGCTGTTTGGATATTCTTTTCCCCATTCTTCACTTCTGTCAAAAACCCTTTCAAGAACTTCAAGCCTCTGTCAGGGTGAATCCATGAAATAAAAAGAAGCCATTTTTATAACAAAGTAACCCAAAGTATAACAAAGCCCCCAGAGCTGCAATACAACTCAGAGGGAAAAGAACAAAAAACAATAACACACTAACAAAAAAACACACTCCCACATAAAACAAACCCTCAAAAAACAAACAAAAAAAAACCCCTAACAACACAACTTAGAATTAAGGTGCCATTTTCACTCTGAATTAAAAAAATGCAGCCACCTCCTCCAGCCTCTACCCCAGCCCAAGAAAAAACGCTTAGCTAAAACATTTCTGCTGAAGCCTGAGATCACCTGCCTGATGTTCTGGCCCAGCAGGATTGGTCACTCTGTGTAATTTCACTTTTATAAGAAAAAAAGTTTGACAGTGATCACTTTTTAAGGCCTTTTGCAAAGCTGCAGTGATACAACCACAGGTAACAGGTAATCTTGAACCTAGGCAGTTTTTACTGATGAAAGTAACCAGTTTGTTCCACATACATAAGCTTACACTGGTGACAGGCCCCTCACTGTACCTTAGCAGTTCATGGTTCAAGTAGATAGGAAGCTGTTACCTTTTCAGCCACAGGAGAGCCTCTGTAGCAGAGTTTCTAACTTGTGCTACACCTGCATTCACTTCATGAAGCACTATCTTCTGAAGGGTATCAAACTCTTCTTTGTCAGTTATAAATTTCTGGTTTATTTTCTGGATAAAAAGAAGGGCAAAGCTTTAGCCTTTTAAATCCAAACAGTGGCCCATCCTCTAAATACCACCTGTTTACCAAGACTCTTTCCTGCACAGGAATACCACAGATCCCCACCACATCACACATTTCCCATGGCACAGCTGCACTGACATGCTGGGCATGCCTTCCCAGGGCACTACCTCAGACTCATTTTGCTATCCATCTGGCCAACACAAACACACACACAAAGACTTAGATAGGACTACAGAATCATTAAGGTTAGAAAAGACCTCTAAGATCATCAAGTCCAACGGTCAACCAAAAGTAGGCTAACATGCCTGCTAAACCATGTCCCAAAGTGCCATGTCTACACATTTTCTGAACACCTCCAGGGATGGTGACTCCACCACTTTCCTGTTAAGTCTTCCAATGCATCACCACCTCCATCACTCACAATTTTTTTCCTAATACCCTATCTAAACCTCCCTTGGAGCAACTTAAGCCCATTTACTCTCATCCTATCACTAGTCACTTGGGAGAAGAGACCAACACCCATGTCACTACAACCTCCTTTCAGGTAGTTGTAAAGAGCAATAAGGTCTGCCCTCAGCCTTGTCTTCTTCAGACTAAACAATCACAGTTGCCTCAGCCACTACTTATATGTCATGTTCTCCAGACCCCTTACCAGCTTCATTGCCCTCCTCTGTACCCGCTTCAGCATCTCAACGTCTTTCTTATACTGTGGGACCCAAAACTGAAGACAATGTGCATTTACTCTATCATTTCTGTCTGACAAAATGCTTTAAGTTCACACTGCATCCTCTACACTAGTGGAAAGGAGTTAACTCAACCTGCTCTCCAAGCAAAGTCCCATTTGCCCCAAGCTTCAAGTACAAGCAAGATTACCTTTTGACAACTGCTGAGCTGCAAATTACACTTAACAGCTATCTGCATGCTTAAGCTTTTTTATTTATTCCCTTTTGTTATACGCAAGTCCTCACAAAAATATGAGAAAAATAGTTAGGGGGCAGATAAACAGATTCTTCTTCTACATATGTGATTAAAGTAGTAGCTTCTTATCACTTGACAAGAAATATTCATGGTTTTAATTTTTTTTTTAAATAGCATCAACTCTCCTGCTATTTTCAGTTTTCAGTGGCAACCTTCAGTAAGAGAAGCAAATACTTGTCTTACTTTGGATCAAACGAATCTCAATGCATGCAGTGTTCCTTATACACTCAGAACATTTATTTTATCTTTTTTTTTTTCTTGAAAGAAAAGCTATGAAAAGTCTTGTTATGAATACAACTTGTCTCACAAGCAGCACTTCCAATCTTTTCAGATTTGGAACTGGAAGAACTTCCAGAACAGGAACTAAGGCTGCCTGGTCCACCTCAACTTGCTGAGAAGTTGCTTCTTAATACACTAAATTCCACCTATTTGGTTGAGGAAAGCTTTCCCCCCCCTGCCCCATCCATTTGTTTTACAGTCTAAAGTAAATATTGCTACCATCACATCATAACTTACAACCTATTCAGGTCAGAATCAAAAGTCATATTCATTAGGTGCAACGGATGTTTTACTTGGCAGTCAGTCAAGTATTTTATAAGTCGGCGTACAACAACTGGATTTATTAAACACTGTTTGTACTTTAAGAACAGAATTAGAAGCATTTCAGTGTTCTGATCTGACAGATGGTAACATTACAAATGTTAAATAGCCTTCCCGTATTGACTCCTGCAACAAAGATTCTTGAGTTTTAGTGCCTAAAATAGATTTTTTAAAAAGCCACAAACAAAACAGAGCTAGAAATAAGGTGTTACCTTGATGTTACCTACGAAATCCATTTTAACAGGAGCAAAAACAGTTGGTCCCAGCTTGTCTAGAAGACAAAAAAAACCAACAAACCAAACCAAACAAAACAAAGCAGTATTTTAAAATTATGTCTTCCAATCCTCAGTTCTTAGTAACAATCAACGTCATTTACCCTCTTAATAATCCTTCTAAATGGCTGGAGATTACTAAATTAATGACACAATTTCTTTGGTGTAGAACCAATCCACCCCAGTTAGTACAAGTGTTAAAATAAATCAATCTACAATGTGGAAGTCTTCAAAAAGGTCAATACTCACAGGGGCCCTTACATCCACTGTTAGATGCAGGGGACAAGCAGGTCAGGGGCTTCACTAGCTAGAGATACAAGTCTTTGGGAAAATCAAATAGCTGATGGTGTGCTGTCAGCTGTACTGGATGTGTTCATGTTGTCCTTTGGAAAGGAAGAAGTTAGTGTTCCAGACAGACCCACAGATTTCCATAGGGCTTATACATGGGTCCCATCTAAATGAGAGTGGATCCTCTATAAAGCAACGAGGCAAGAAATATCTTCTGGTATTAGCCAAATTGATTCTGCTGACAGGAACTATTCCTACTATATCCCTTTAACAAAGAAATCTATTCTGCAAACTAATTACTCCACCTTTCCTCGAAGCTAGCAGCAGTCAAGAGTCAGAAGAAAAGAAGGAGCTGCTTACCCAGAACAGGCACAATTGCATAACATGAGTCCAGAAATTCTTCTGTTGGTATGCCCTCCTCCTCCCGAAGTTCAATATCACTGAATCTGGTGTCCAGGACAGACAGAAAAGATTGTTACCTTTTGTGCAACTTCTAAAGGCAAAATAACCTTTCATGGCCACTTCTTTGGCAGAGAGATAGAATTTATAGACATGAGACCACCAACATGGTTTTGTTTCATTTGGTTAGAGGAAATGACTGCAGAAAATACATATTTGCTGGTATGCATAAAAGGCCTGTAATTACAAACAAGGAAAAAAAAAACCCTACCACTGTGCAGCTAATTCTTCAAAGTATATCTTCTTAAATTACTGTACTGTATGCAGTCTTGTTAAATAATCTCAGCAAATACAGCTTTACAGACAGAAAAGTCTTAAAAATGAATCAACTAAAGGCTTAATGAAGTTTCAGTAATCCTTTTAATGGAAATTTGTATTACCTATTGCTCATGACACTGAAGAAGGTAGGAAAATCACTTTCATTTCTGTCTTCCTCACACAGAGTCAATCCACTTAAGGAATTTGTTTCTGAGTCCAGCAACTTGTGAGCACTCCGGCTTTCTACAGCTTGCAGCTTGTTGTCTCCAACTTCTTTAATGCCTTACATTTACAGGAAACAGAATAAAAACAAAAATTGCACAAGAAAACAGCCACATACCCATATTGTTACTCTTGTCCCTTAAGATGCCTTCTATTTGAAGGAAAGCACTTGGGTATCTGGATCATGCAAATTTGAAAGCTTTCCCTGCCAGAACCATAACTCTCACCTCAGGTCTGTCAGGTGCTCAGACCATATTTCAACTAGTCCCCTCTCCATTTCTTTTAATCAGGCAGAACAAGCACCAGGCTGCAATGCGGGTGAGTCCTCAGTGAGGACAGCCTTAGGAAACAAGAGTGCTGACAAGTGACCAGAGGCAGCAGGGAGCAGACTCATCTTGAAAGAAATATTACTTCTCACATAGCTGCAACTTTCCTAGTGCTGATAAAGTGGCACAGGGCGCTTTCAGAAGTAAAAGAAAGATAGTGGCTTTTTTGCTCCTTTTGACAGCCAAGTAAACTGGCTGATTAGACAGATACTATTAATGATATCAAACACTGCTCTGTGTTCGTATGAGTATCTTTAGTTTCCCAGAAAAAAAGAAGATCCGTGTGTCCCTTCCCTGACGTTGTCTATTTTGTTTCTTCTTTGGGGTCAAGTGCATCTGTTTCAAATAAAGAGAGCACTATATGAGCACCTGCAAGGGAAGTCTTATGCATCTGATATGTGGTAAGACCTTCTGACCTCATGGAGAACTACAGAACACATCAAGAATCAAAAAATTCACAGCAGTTTACAAGCCATGGATACAGCACACCTTGCTGTCAGACTGTCAAACTAGCATGCAAAATTTCCAAGAGAACTTGTCTCTCCCAGAAAGTAATACTTCCAAGTGCCAGTGAGTATTATCAACCTGAAGCAGAACTGAGCTTCTGGCTGAAGGTATCAAATTGCTGGGAACAATCTTCCTCTTCCAGGTAAGCCTGTAAGCTTACTTCCAAGTGAAGCCTGGAAGCAAGCTTACAGTAGAGTCCCTGTCACTTGCAGAACCGCTGAGTAAGCCTGGTGCTGGGTGAAAAAACAATCACTTACACCTGGCAACAGCAATGAGACTTCAGCCATTCTCCTCAGGGCAGAAACAAGTGGTCTTGGCCATCACTGACCATGCTTCATCCACAAGCAAACTGCTAAGGAACTAGAGTTTGGGGGATGTCACTGATCTGTCCTTCACCAAGACACGTGAGCTGGTGAGCAGAGAAACAGCCCAAGTCTGACTCCACAGAAGTGCAATAAAGCCTGGGGTCCTCTGATATTTCAATCTCCAACACTGTAAACCCTAAATGACAAACAAAAATTTATTAGGGAACTTAAGTGCTTGAGTGTTTTTAAAGATTGAGTGCTCTTAATAGAGGGGAGAAGGAGGCAAGAGTATCTGAGACAGAGCAGCGCTCCTGGGCTCACAGGGAACACCCAAATACAGCTGCTGGCAAGACAGAGCCCCAGGCTGACTGGGTCAGCCCACCCCACATGGATGGCACTGCACATCCCACGCCACCTTGTACTGCCAGCAAAATCTCTAACTCGAATGTGCGTACCCAAGAGGAGGTGGACTTCTCTCTTTTTTGCACAGGAACAACGTCAGTAGCTAAATTATACCAACAACCTGACTTAAATTAGTTTTATGTCCTTAATTTAGAACTGTATTCCTGAGGTATTACACTAAATGGTGACACATTCATGTTATTCTCATAGGAAGGGGAGAGGAAATGGGCTTAAGTTGCACCAGGGGAGGTTTAGATTGGATATTAGGAAAGATTTCTTTACTGAAAGAGTGGTGAGGCATTGAAACAGACTGCCCATGGAAGTGGTGAGGTCACCATCCCTGAAGGTGTTAAAAAAAAAAAAAAAAGTAGATGTGACACCTCAGGACATGGTTCACTGGTTATGATAATGCTGGGTTGATGGCTGGACTTGATCTTTAGAGGTCTTTTCCAAGCTTAATAATTCTATGATTCTGCAGGACGTACCACAGTATCAGCCACACAAAAGGGGAAAATTCCAAAGAGAACCCCAGTAACAGCAAAATCACCATGTTCATTAACTCGGGCTTAAAAACTTCAGCTGATTCACTAACTGCATATGTATGTTTTGGAAAAATGGCCAAGCAGAGAAAGCTCCTGTTCAAGAATGATACAGTCCATTCAACAAGACAAGCAGAAATCATGTTACTTGTACAGACTCACCAACCTTCATCTCATCATCCCTTAACAATACAGCTAGGTTGGATGGAATTTTATACTGAATTAGTTCAACATTGTTTTACCGAAATCATGCACAAATATTAAGTTTCACGCTATTGCTAAGGGAAGGGAAGAAATAAGGTGCTTTCTAGTATGCTCTTAGTTGTAGAAAAAAGGGTTAATTTTCCATAAAGATTTGCCTGAGCAATCAGGAAGACTACAAGGTCAACCTCTCACAGACAGGCATGCAAAGCTTCAATGTCCCCCTCCTGACACCGCAGCCCCACATACTAGCAGAGGTGCTACATTCCCAACAGAAGACCTCTGGGCATAACGCGTCTGTCCACAGTGCAAGAAGAGCCCAAGCTCTGCCAGGATGTGTTGTTATGCACATCAATCAGCATCTAGAGGAGCTTCCACTTGTCTGGAAAAGAATTTTTCATTTCCTTCTCCATTCAGTTCCACATTAGTGATCAATGAGGGCAGGAGCTATGCCAGGAAGACTTGACAATGGGCAGATATCAGACTAAAATACACTGACTTTCCCTCTCCTGAGAAGCAAGGAATCAGCTTCCTCTCACAGGCAGCCTATACAACCCTCCACTTACACTTAAAGAGTAATGATTCTGGATAAATGACAGTGCATGTATTTACCTGCCAAATCCTCTGCTATGTGATCTTCCACAGAAACATCACTGCTCCCATCATTTGTTTCCAGGTTTAAACATTCCAGATTTTTAATAAGGGTTTGCTCCTGTTGGTTAATTTCTGCTTTTACTGAGCCATTTTCACAGGGGTTCAACTCCATCTGCCTGAAGAAAGGGAAAGAATAATGGTTACTGTATGCAACATTGTTTGGTAAGCTTCTTCCTGTAAAAACACAAGTAATAAGAACAGAAAAATAGCTGACAAATTATATGCTGTCACAGGCTGCTCTGAGCAGAATTTGTCTAAATTAATAAAAGGAATTAGGCAGCTTTTTGAGGCAAGTGGGATAAACAATTCAACCTCAGTTTACAGGTTTTGAATATATTTACAATGAGCTTTATTAGAGACATAGAAAGAGACATAATCAAAACAACTGATAAAAAAAAAAAAATCACAAGTATTTTAACTAGAAGAATATCCCCTCCTTAGTACTTTGAAATATACACCTTTGCCATCTACTCTACAAATCATCACCTGCTCTCCATCAACCATTTTGTGAGCTTATGGAGTGGAACCTAAGATGCAGGAAAGAGAACTAAGTGGGAGACAGCTGGCTGGTGACTGACCAGTAAGTGACCAAGTAGATGGCTGAGAAAAATAGAGTGGAAAGGGCTGATAAAGAAGATCCATGAACTGGGGTGAGGCAGCTCCCTTTTTTTTGTATCTGCTTCCAAGTACACAGCTCAGGGTAATACAGCTCTGCCTCCACCCAGTACTAGTAATATTTGACTAAAAATATAGAAAGATGGACACTACCAAAAGAGACTTGACAGTAAAGACTTTTATTATACCTTTCCGTTGAGGTGTGACTGGACAAGACAGAGTGCTTTATCTGAAAGACAAGTGGGAAGAGAGAATACTCTTTAAAGCAAGAAGACTGTATCATGCTTCTCAAACTTCACCTTTCATTAAACACAAGTTTGAGTCAGAAAAAATGCTGAAAAGCTAAACATACGCTCACTAATTCTCTGACCTGGAGGCAGCATACAGACAAAGGCAAAAAAGGTACTACATTATTACACCGTTAAATACTGAAAAGAATAAAAAAGAAGAAAAGAAAAAAAAAAAAACACCTTGAATTCTTTCACAGCTACCTAGAAAGTTCCAAGAAAGACACCATAAAGCACATGGAAAAGGAACAAGGCAGCGAGTTTCATTTGCAATGATGTTTTCTTTAGTTAAGAAAAAAGTTATGAAAAAAACAGAAGAAACATGAGGCCAGATACCAGGTGTGATGAAGGAATCTCACTTCCCAGATGCAGTGATGCAGCTTACCTTCCTACGTACACCTTAATTTGCTGTTTGCCAGAGAAGATCTGGTTTTGCATATGTAGTTGTGGATCCAGAATTCAAGAAAGTGCCCTTGTCATTAAAAGAGAAGCTCATCAGCTCCTGTTGGCATATTACCACAGATCTGATGCTGCAGTAGCTTAGAAGTGTAATAATTGCTGTGAGCTCTTACAATGGACTGACCTGCCATGCAGCCAAGATATTTTGAAACACCACTGTCTGCAGCTGGAGCAAGCCCTGAAAGTTTTCAACTTAATAATTTTCAACTGTCATAGTTAAGAGACTGGCCACTCCTTTTTTACAAAATGGCCCTACCTCACTTGCAAACTATAAGAAATAGCAGAGTATGCCCAGTGGAGGATTACTAGCTATAGTATGGGTAAAAATGCATGCCCTACTTTGACAAGTGGTGTTTTGCAAAACGGTGCTAAGCACCCATGCCAAGTATGAGAGAAGAGGATCCCGGCCATTACCTTGTTTGTTCTGAGAACTGCCAAGTGTGGGGATCCAGGTGGGGTCTGATGCAGTAACTCAGAAGTGAAGGCAGTATTTGCAATCTGCATACATTCTTCTAGAGTCTTCAGAAAGGTGTCACAGGTTGATTTTAACAGAGCTCCCATATCAATCTCGCTCTGTGGGAAGAAACCAAACGGAGGAAATGGACTCAGCACAGAAGGTGGCAAAATGCCTATGAAGCTCACAACTACTACAGTCATTATTTCTGTTTAACATGAATTGAAATGTCACGCATCAGCTGCTCAGAGAACTGGCATCACGTATTACTGGGGCTCTGCTCCCTCAGAGCAGCCTCTTGCTACAGCAAACTCAGTATGCTTGTGTTTTAAAAGCAATGCCTCTTAGTTACTTATCTCTATATTAGAAGTATATTAAATACTCAGCCTCGATATATTCATCAATGGCATCTCAGAAGACACCACTGACAGGAGAAATGAAAAGTAAACAAATTAAGTAGATACAGAATGATCTGAAGAAAATTACTGCAATTGGAAAACAGGCAGAATAACATATTGCATGGCCACAAAACTCTTCACCTCTGCGAAGTGATGCTAAAATGCTTTTAGCAATAAATCTTTCCAGTTAAATACCAGTAAGATCAGGGAAAGTGAGTTTTCCCCGGAAGTGTGAATTATGAGCTGGATAAACATCACATTACTTGTCTGTTGTCACCATCTGTAAACTGCAAGTTTTAACAGTGCCTTTTAGTCACTATACACTATATCATGCATGTATATTTATACACTACATCATGCTTCTGCACTGTCTATTAATTCACCATAAACAGTTTACCATAATCGGGTATCTTTACAGAGATGGTTGTGACATACAAATGATTGACCTTCAGGTGTTTTGTCTGCTTGTTCTGCACCTGAGGACCTATCTGTCCAGTGGGAGGGACCCTGGAACTTCACACCAGCTTCTCTAGCAAGTGATGTGCGTCCCTCTTCACACATTTCTCTCTCAAAGCAAGGGGCAGATCACTGTTATTAGACAACTCCTCTTAAACGAGGCTTCTTTGGTGAGGAAAGCTTGAAACTAACTTAAGTAAGGCTAATCAGGAAGGTCTTTCTAAAAAATTTGCTTTGTGGTCTATGGGGCAGACAAATGTGCACTTCTTTCAAGTTACCTTTTTATAAAAAATATTTTGCTCTTTTTGATCCACTATAAACACATTATCACCTACAGAGATGTTATTATCTAGATCACAGATTTCATATATAATCTCATTACCTGCTACCCCAACACAGGAAAGTTATCTGCAGCAATACATTTAAACAAGAACTGTTGGGTGGGTACATTATTTCCCACAGGTTCTCTGCAGAAGAAAAGGTGCAATACTAAGTATGTGTGAGGGAATACTAGCCAGAAGAGTTCACAATACTCAAGAATTTACAGACATGGTCTACACCAAAAACAGAACTGTACCTCTGGTTCTGATACACCAGTAATGCTGGCTTCCTTTGTTTTGTGCACTTGCTGAACAAGGAGGTTACAGTACAGTCTAAGTTCAGACATTTTAGTCTTCAAGGCTTCTGTGTTTTCAGTGAACTCTAAAAGTTAAACAAAAGAAGAGTTAAATTTATTGTATCCATCTTGCAGTACATGATTTTGGAAAGTTGCTGAAATGGTATTATCCAATCTAATTCAATCAATACTTTCTTATTTCAAAACATTTTCTATCAACTCAAAATGCTAAGATGGATTGGCCATAAATTATGCTCCTGACAGGTAAAAATATTGTTTCCTTATTTGCTATCATAGACCGGAACAGTATGTTCCTAGACTTAGGATATGGAGGAAAAGCAGGTATACTAACACCTGGCCTTAACAGGCCTCTGAGACAGTGAAATATGTAGGTGTTTTGTCCTAAGTAGTTAAAGGTGCAGACAACTATACTGTGAATTAAAAGATTGGGGTTCTGTGTAGAAAACATAGGAGGGGAAGACATATCCTGTTTAACACTAACAGATTAATTTAGCATATGCCTTTGAATCACGGAATGGTTAAGGATGGAAGGGACCTCTGGAGACCAGCTAGTCCTACTCCCCTGTTCAAAGCAGGCTGAGCCAGATGTCTAGTCAGGTTTTGAACATTGCCAAGGATGGAGACTCCACAACTTCTCTGTGAAACCTGTTTTAGTGCTCCCTCATCCTCACAATATAAACATTTTTGCTATGTCTCAATGGAGTTGCTTGCATTTAAATTTAAGCCCATTTCTTCTTTTCCATTCACTGAAAAGAGTCTGGCTCCATCGCTTTTATGCTCTCCCATCAGATATCTCCTTTAATCATCTTAGTGGCCCTTTGCTGGACTCCCTCCAGTACGTCCATATGTTTCTTGTACTGGAGAGTGCAGAGCTGAGCACACTAATCCTGATATGACTAACAGTCAATCTGAGATTTTGCGGACGTAATTTTTTTACATTAAAGTCACAGAATTGCAAAACAAATTGGCTGTTCCTAAGACTAATGTGGTTTAGTTATGCAAATACATCAGTAGCTTTACACCTTGTGCTACTCTATGTGACTTTATAGAAATAACTTTGTTCTGCTTCTAGGAACTACACATCAGATCCCTACCTTGTGTAGGGTCCTACAGTAGCATCTTCTGCTCAGGTCTGAGTCAGTTTAAACCAGTAAATGCAAAGTCTGGTGAAGATGCACTTAAGGCCAAGAGAACTCACCTCAAAGGATGGAAGTACCTGCCTCCCCTGCATTTGCTCAATATCACTGATATATTAACAATAATTTGCTGGTTTCCCTTGTTCTGTATGGTCATTGTGCTCAGGTTACACAAGGTTAAGGCATGAAGTCTCACACTGGCTCATGAACAACACCATGCTTGTAAGCAAGAGCAGGGGTCACTGCATTGAAAGTGAGATTGCTGGTGAAGAGTAAAGTCCCTTAAGTTTCATAGCCTGACCACGAGTGGATTTCAGTTTCTAAATACTATTATGAACATTTAAAGGCAACTGCAAACCTTTAATTGCCAAGTGCACAAGATAGCCCAGTTAGAACACGGAAGGAAAAGGTCTGAGGAACTACAAGGCTCAAGACACACTAGTATGAGAGGCTGAGTCATCATACTAAGACAGCTGCACAAGGTTAGGGTCTTACCTTCATGTAGTCTGCATCCCAGTGACCCACAGCCAGGAGCTACTCACTCCTTGCACTTAAAGAACCCATCAGCACACGGCTTTCAAATGATTTATACATAGCATATTTTAAGGAAAAGCCAAAGTTTTCAACTCCCTGCACTGAAAGTTAGCACCTGAGATTTCTACCTAGAGTTCCCACATGGCCTGGCTTTTAGAAGCACCAAAAACTGGAAGCACAGTTGGATACAGAGTTCAGGTATGGATTTTTTCATCTTTTTGTGTACATCTGCTAGAGTAAGGGCAGGGAAATAAAAAGCAAACAGTATGTGCCAACAAAAGAGTTTTCTTGCCTTTTTCTTTCTGCGTCCTGCTGTCAGTCAGACAGGCTTTGGCAGTTCCTAGTGCAACCAGCCACTTTTGCCTTTCAACTGCATTTCTTGCCTTCAGATAGAAGTATTGTTCCCCTGGGATGATCAGGTCCATTCGTGTATTATCTGCAGGATGAACTGGAAGCAACGTAGGTTTCAGACCAGTCCCTCAGCCCTTCCCAACCCAAGTGAGTATCCCAACAGATAGGTCAGGTGGCAGGTCAAACAGTAATGAAAGAAGAAGAATCTGCAGACACAAACATCCCCTCTTGCCATTTTATAACTTCTATTCTGAATCAGGGAATAGACAGGACACACATGTGTACAGCTGTGGGACAAAAGGCTATGAAAGACAATTCTGTGATCAGTACAGTATCATTCGGAAGTCCTTACAGAAAGGGCATCCTCTTCTGGCAAGCCTTTCTTTCAGGCTTCTAGCCGAGAACTGAACCTCAAAGATGAAGATGTGGCAAGTAATCCAATATAAGTGAGCAGAACTAGTACTGAAGCTCACTAATAATCTTTCTAGCTTCAGCTTTGTGCTTAGGAAGAGTCATCTGAAGATGTGTGATATTCCATCACAGCTCATGAAATACTGTGACCCACCTGCATGTAGAGTACTCATTAAATTAGAGATCTGCAGCTCTCTTAACATTTTCAAAACACTATAGAATAAAAACTGGCATATAAATCAAGCTACTGAATTACTACAAATACACGCCAAAGAAATCAAGCTACAAAATAGCTTTCACAACCTGGAATCTCATCTTGAATGCAACATTACAGGACAAACTTCATGCAGCTGAGTGCAGCTGTATCTTAATTACCTTGAATTTCACACACAGCCATTTGGATGCTTCCCTTACAACCCTTCCAGGCATCTTCCTGAGAGTCATAATAGGACAGGATGCCACCACAGAGAAGAAACCATCGAGGCTGCCAGCCTGAAAAACAAGAACAGTTACTTCTCTCCCTGCAAGTCCACCACCTCTCTCATTTGGGACTCACTGCAAATAAGGCCCCAAAGATTCTCAGCTCCCCCGGGAAAATTAAACTCTTTGAAGCAGTAACATTTGTGGACAGGCCTGTATGTTGCAGATCACAAACCCTGCTTGTTGGCAGCTACACATCGTTTTTGCAGGCATCTGGACCTCAGCAGTATTTTGCTGAGATGTCATATGTAATTTTCAGTAGCTTTGCTAACATGACACCACCGACTCACTCTCTCTTCCAAAAACACCTTTTCAGTCCACCACCCTTCAATTCCTTCCATCACTCCTCAATCCACCTCTTCACTCTTTCCAAAAGCCACTCCAGCTTTCTTGCCTTACACGTCTTCCTTGTGGGAAGGGCTAGCCAAACTGCTTTGGAAAGCAATGGCCAAGAAACGCCTAAAAATCAAGGGAAGGAGGGGACAGAGGCGGATGTGTTGATTTCCTAACACCATCTTTCAATGAAGCAGTTCTAAATAGCTCTTGAAATTCTCATGCTGCCCACATAAAAAAGTTATCTTGAATTAATGACTTGCACTGATGGATACCTTCCCAGAGAATAACCACACCACCAGGCTAGGCCAAAACCAATAGTTCTGGGTACCACTTTTGCCCAACTTCAGGAGTAAATCACCCCTTTTGTTTTCTTCTTTTGTAATTATCATAGAATGGTAGGGGTTGGAAGGGACCTTTGGAGACCATCGAGTCCAATCCCTCTGCCAGAGCAGGATCACCTGGGGCAGGTCACAAAGGAATGCATATAGATGGGTTTTGAAAATGTCCAGTGAAGTAGACTCCACAACCTCTCTGGTCAGTCTGTTCTAGGGCTCCATCACCCTCACAGGAAAGTAGTTTTTCCTTATGTTAAGGTGGAACTTCCTATAGTCTAGCTTATACCCATTATTCCTTGTCCTATTACTGGCCACCATGGAAAAGAGACTGGCCCCTTCCAGTTGATAGCCACACCTCAGATATTTATAGACATTAATAAGGTCCCCTCTCAGCCTTCTCTTCTCAGACTAAACAGCCCAAATTCTCTCAGAATTTCTTCACAGGAGAGATGTTCTAGTCCCTTAATCATCCTCACAGCCTCCATCGGGCTCTCGCTAGTAGATCCCTGTCTCTCTTGAACTGGGGAGCCCAAAACTGGATACAGTATTCCAGGTGTGGTCTCACCAGGGCAGGAGGAGGGGGGAGAAGAATTTCCCTAGACCTGGACACAGTTTTCTTAATGCACCCCAGGATACCATTGGCACAAAGGCACATTGCTGTTCCACAGCTAACTTACTATCCACTAGGACTCCAAGGTCTTTCTCCATGGAGCTGCCTTCCAGCAGGACAACCCCTAATCTGGTTATTCCTCTCCAGATGCAGGACTCTACACCTGTCCCTATTGAACTTCATGAGATTTGCCTTTGCCCAGATCTTCAGCCTGTCTAGATCTTATTGAACAGTAGCAAAGCCTTCTGGCGTGTCAGCCGCTCCTCCCAGTTTCGTACCATTGGCAAAGTTGCTGAGGGTGCACTCTGTCCCGTCATCCAGATCACTGATGAAGATATGGAACAGAAGTGGACCCAGTAGCGACCCCTGGGGAACACCACTGGCCACAGGCCAGTACTAAAGCAGTATGAAAAGAGATAAACAAACAAGACATGGCAGCCTTCATTTATGTCTAATTAAAAACTACAAGCTTATTAACTTAAGAAACAAGACAGTGATGTCATCAGAGGAAAGCAGCTTTCATTACTGAGCTGCAACAAGCTTCCCCAGCCAGGATCACAGGAGTGAGATACCAAAGCTCCCATACTGTGCCTGAAAAACATTTCTGGAAAAAAAACACTTCTACAAGACCATGTGACCCACGTGGCTCCTACACATTTTTGCAGAGGAGCCTCACTTCTGCTGTCCCCTGCACCAGGCCTCTGCCAACCAGCACAGCACTGCAGGAGCCCAGCCTGGGTTTGGACCAATACCACGCTGTAGCAATGACTGCTCCTTACCAGCTCTGGAACAGTTCCTTAGACTACTGCCGAAGCGAAGCCCAATTCAGTTTAAGGTCAGAAAGTCCTAAAGCCACAGGCTAATAGGAGGAGTATGGTTTGTTATGTGGGGTTTTTTGATTTTTTTTTTTTTGTGGTTTCGTTGGGGTTTTTTAGGTTTTGATTTTAAACAAGCAATACCACAGCATCCAGGCCAACCCGATCTATAGATTTCTGAACCTTGGAGGTGGCTGGAAAATAAACCAAACATAAATCCTTTTTCACACTCCTCCAGAGCTCTTCCATTATATCCTAGAAGAATATAAAACCACTATAAATGGCAAAGTATTCTCAGTACTTCTTTATTTTATACGGAGGGGTGTAAAAAACAATAACATCACAAGAATGAGAAAAAAGAAAACAGCAAGATTGATTTTTATTTGTCTTGCCACCAAAACAAAGAACTATCCTAAAAGTCACTACTGATATGGAAGAAATCACAAAAAAAAGGAGGTGATTGTTCAGCAGAGGGAAGCAGTTAATTGCTTCAGACACTCAGTGGCACAGAACCAATCCTTTAAATAATGCACAGCACCACAGTCAATACAAGCCTCTAATTCAGTCTGGAGATCCTGCTGTTGCACATTAATCATTTCAGCCACGGTCCCACAGCTTACAATTGCAGCTGATGCTTAACCAAATTGCATCCTATCAATCAAAGGCTGTGTAATCAATTAGCCAACATACAAAGCACTCTGCCTCCATCGCTTTGGAGGCTGGTTAAAAATATGTTACAAGTCAATATATTTTGTTGAGGTTTTCATTTGGTTGGAGTTTTGGGTTCTGGGTGTTGGGGTTTTTTTGTTTGTGTGTGTGGGTTTTTTGTTTGTTTGTTTTTGTTTTTTGAAGGGGAAGCAGCAATTACCTCCCTGCCTTTGCGGAACCTAACACTTTAATAAACATGTATTAAAGACACTGTGATAGGCAGCTATTTACTAGGACAGCATGTATTTTCAGAGCAGAATTGTTATATTAATAAAAAATATTTTTTGTGAAAGGAAACATATTTAAAAGGAAAACAAAATAACACATCACGGCAAGGTTTTGTCAGAAGATTCACTAACCACCTGGTACTCCCTGACATTGAGTCAGCAGCCACAGGAAGGTTATCCTAAACAACCAGCTAAAAATAGCATGTGGCTGACAAACCATGAGCAGTGCAACAGGGATACAATCTTCAATTACGGGAGCTTAACATTTGCAGGCGAGTGAAGAGCAGAGAGAGAAAAAAGCACACACAAAAAAAAAAACCCAAACAAAACAAAAAGCAGCAAAATAGACACTTTGACATTTCCATGGACACATGTCTTGGGTGTGTTCAGTTTTACTCTCTCCCCATAAACTGTTTTAAGAATATTGCAATTTGGAACTAAGCGTCCAAACTTCACCTTATACAGAAAGTTAAAGCTGAACCTTTTGAGGCTGCACTGGTGCCAGCACTAATGTAACTTTGAAGAATTTATTCAGCCCATTTATACAGGTGGTACACAGTCAGGGCAAAATACAGCTCATACTTCTACAGCTCGTTTTAGAGGCACAGAGACATTAACAGGAAAAACTGACCTTGCTGAGGAAAGATCATATATATACACACATGAAAGATAATAAACTGCAAAGCACAATAAAAGTTAGTAATGGCTTAAGGTCTCAGCCACATAAGAAAGTGAAGAGATTCCAGGTAACTTCACAGATGCTGGTTAAGGTCCCAATACATATTGTACAACTTTGTGAAACTGAAGTTTCCAGGTACTGCAGTACCTGGAAAACCTGATACTGTCCACTACAGAAACAGATATTTAAGCAGTCAGTGCCTGCTAAGGATTCAGTATTTCTCCAGAAGCTTCCACAGCCTGAAAGATCTGCCTACTTCCACCATTACACTTCAGGAAGTCACTAAGCAAACTTGACATTTCTTGATAACACAGTTGAAATTTGGACATAATTCAAACTTTAATGTTACGCAACTCAGACTCCAGACAGCACTCGCTCCAAAGTGCCAAGCCTGAAGAAAAAACCCACAACATTTGAGGACATGTAGATCGACGTGTAGATCATGTCAGACATCTACAAAGCTAAACCACCTGGGAGAATTACATACTTAAGAAGTTAAACTGATGACCTGGAAAACAAGCTGCAATTAAGAGATGCCAGTTCCAGTTGCATTTTTGCAAGGTACAGAGTCCAGACACCCAGATTTTTATCATTGCTTGCTTTCCACTAGAACTATGTAATACTTTATATATTTATTAATATCTTGAGCTTCAACATAAGTCTTTATAAAGTTATGCAATAGGTAGTCCTTGAACTTCTTTGACCTTAATTCAGATTTTAAGTGCAGATAGGAGATAATTCTGAAATTTCCATGCTATGGTAACATCACCTAATATAAGGAATTAAAATCTTCATCACATCCCTGCTGCTAATATCACAGGCAAGACCCAAGACGTAACTGCAGATGGCAAAGCAGAGGCAGATCCCTGCTTTTCTGTGCAGGGTCACAAGAGACTCCCAGAGTGTCTGCTCTGATAGTCTAATACACATCACAGCAAGAACAAGCAAAGTCCCACACTGAGCAAAGTAAGTTGTGCTGCGAGTTCACTGCACCACCACCTACCACTTCATCTCACAGTGTCCAAGGGTAGAAGAAACACAGGTTCTGCCCAGCACTGTCTCATTGACTGCTGGAAACTCAGCTCTTGCAGGACCACGATAGTGCTGATGTAAAGTCTATGTATGCCATCAGATTCTTACCTTTGCTAAAACCCAGTCTGCTCCTAGTTGTTCATGGAGCAGTTGTTGGCCAGAAGATAGCATCTGCCCCTTGTGCAACTAGGAGTGCAAAACACCTGCCTCCCAGTTACAATACAAGTCATATTTTCCAGTGAAAGAACGCATCTAACAGCCAAAGCACAGGACTGAGTCAAGAGATCTTATTTCCAGCTTAGAAAGAAGACTGCTGAGGTGCCAAGGACTGTGTTAAAAAAACCCAAAACAAACCTAATTTCTGCACAGAGCTCTCCGTGTCTCCTCACCTATGCAACATCAACATTTCATACTGGCCCAGAAGGACCAGTGCTAGTCTTAATGCACTAACATCCAACAAATAAGGATTTCCCTGGAAATCTCCATGTCACAAATGGACAAAACAACTCAAAATCCCTGAGCACTTGCCATCCCAACTATTGGAACCCAACACTAGATCTTACAATCCAGTACTTAACAACTGATTGTGTGACTATATTCAGTTCACGGGGCCACACATTGCATGTTGTGAGTCACCAGCAGATTGCTACTAAGGAAAAGCATTTAGCAGAAGAGTATGTTACACATTAAAAAAAAAGTTTCAAGTTTGTTTCCTCCTCATACAACTCACAGAAGCAATACAGTTAAAGGATTGTCTTGAGATAAGCAATCTACACCCAAAAATGAAGCCTGCTTTTGCCATACAGCCTCCTTAGGGTACCCAGCATTTTGGGAAAAGTAATCCAATGGACTGGAACAAATTTTTCAGCCTTAATTCTGTTGAAAAACGAATTTCCAGAATAAAAATCCAGTTTGTATCTATGAGGGACAGCAGAAGGGCAGCCAGGAGCGTGTGAGAATTTTCTGAGCCATTATCCTCTCACCTAGAGAGCAGCTTCTAGAGCTGCCCATATTGCAATTTTACTCTAATTATGTGCACATTAACAGCAGGAATCAATACCAAAAGCCCTGAAAGGTAATGAAGTTAGCAGAATTAGCACTTCAACAATAGCATCTCTTTTTAAATCACTTGTTTGAGGGATGCTAGAGGTTCAAGTGAAGCAAGTAACAGCTGGAACTGGCTTAACACAGTGACCCTCTCCCAGATGATTTTTCTCATAGAGGTCCCACAAAACCCACTCAAATTTCAATTACAGCTCCTAGGGCAGTGCTAGCAGCATTGAAAAAGCATCCTGCTATCACAGGGCAACTGGGTTTGTTTTCAAACGATTTTATGTCAGCAACCAGCAACAGCACAGAGAGCACAACGTGCCAGCAGTCAGACATTTTTGAAGGGGACACAGCGAGCAGATGACAGGCAGAGAGGGGATCACAGTGAGAGATGGAGGAAAAAATTCCATAATCCAGGACACTGGTAATTCAAGTCATTCAAAGCTCCAGGGAGTTTCCCTCCTCTCTGTTCCTATCTTCCATAGCTCCAGCAAACTAGCAGCTCCTCTCTCTGACCCCTGGGGTGGCTATCAGGCCAGACTGAGCCAGCAATGATTTTATGCAAACACGTAACAGATACTACGTGATGGTTTTGCCATCTTTCCACCACACCTTTCGCTTCTGCCCTACCCAGCCATTCCCTGTGACCACTCATTATTTCAGCGCAGGACTGAATGCAGAGGCACCGGTAACTGCAGCATACCTGGCAAGGAACACTGCACCGTGCAGGCTCTGCAGCATTGCTCTAACACCTACAGAGGAGGGGGGGCTCCGATTTCCATTCCTGTACCCTCATCAAAGCTTTCTGCTGCAAGTACTTTACTCAATTCCAAAAAGATATGACAAAAGCAAGATTGCTGCATGAAGAAAAACGGGGAAGAGGGAGATGAGAAAGGTCAAACTACACAAACGTAGTTATGCAAAATCCAAAGATAATTAAATAAGTAGTCCCTGAAGCATCCTGGCTGAGAAGCATAGCTAGGGCTGGGTGGGACTCAGACATAAACCAATGCCCAGTCTCTGAGAGCAGCTACAGTCAGTAATACCAGCCAGACCACTGCTCTGAAGGCAACAAAAACCTCATCTGTCTAGGTCCACCTCCACAAAAGCCAGACTTCTCACTTCATACCATCAGAACTTGGCTACGCCTTGAAGCTAAAAATAAGGGGGGGGG
>VWZY01009382.1:96371-115322 GCA_013399075.1 Chloroceryle aenea
CGGGCCGCTCTGCTCGGCGCGGCGCTGAGCTGCGCGGCCGCGGCGCTGATCCCCGCAGCCGACGTGAAGGTGGAGGTGCTGCAGAAACCGTTCCTCTGCCACCGGAGGACGAAGTGGGGCGACATGATGCTGGTTCACTACGAGGGCTACTTGGAGAGAGATGGCTCCATGTTTCACTCCACGTAAGTAGCTCGCCCTGGGCGTGCTCGGCTTCGAGCGGGCTGGTGGGTGAGCTGGCGCGGGGAACTGTACGTATACTTTATATACGTATACTGTACGCATCTCTTTCTATAACCATAGTTATATATATTTTAGTGCAGGTGACCTCTTCTGGCAGCACATTCCTGAACTTTGACCCCTCGCAGTGGCCCGTAGTCCATCTGCGGAACAGCTCAGTGAAGAGACTTTTGTTCAGGGCTCGTGGTTTATTTTTTTATTTCATTTTTGCAATTGCCGCTCCCCCCAAAACGGCCCAAAGTTGCGTTTACCCGTGTCAAAGGATACCAAACCAATGCGTGCATGTTCGTAGTACGCCCTGGATCTTATTTCTCAATTAGAACAGCTAAGTAACTACGTCAGCTTGTCAGTGGGACCCTTTGCACCGCCACCCGTTTTCAGAAAGTTCGGGTTACTTTTATATGTAAGCAGTTTAGGAAGCACTGATTCACAGTACTGTTTAAGATGAACACCAACAACAGAGCTTCTCTCTTTTTCCGTTGCCAGATCGAGGCTATAAAATAAATTGTATTTAACTTTTGTTTTCTGGTTAGTCTGTAGAAACAGAGCCATGTGGCACTTGCTGAAAGAAGGGGATGTTACACACCTTCTTCTGCAATTTAGACACAGGTTTTGGTACATGATCTCAGCAGCTTTATAAAGCTACTGTGAACGAATTTCTCTTTGGTTTTTAAAGCAAACTTCTAGAGAAGTCTACCTCTAATAAAAAAAAATAAAAATATCTTTCCATTACTAGCAGCACAATGACAGCTTTTCATTACTGCGTTACTGAAGAGGCATATTCTTCACCTCCCCCTGACCAGACAAATCAACATACCAGAGCCACAGTAACGCAAGTAGGAGGAAGAGCCAGAAATTCAAGCTTGTCGCCTAAAAGCCTGCAACGACTTGCTAATGTTTGCTTTCCTGTAGAACACCAACGAAGCGTTAATAGTGGGAGACAGTAAAATGCTCAAGTACTTGTAGGCTGTGTCTGAAGTCTTGTGAAACACGTTCAAAAAAGAAAAAGACAATGTTTTGCATGTTTATGCTCTTGCAAACTATTTAAACTAAAATCTCGCTAATTTTCTCTTGTAGTTAACCTGCCTCTCTAGAAGGAACTCTAGTGACTCACTTAAGTTTTTGCTGCTAACTTCTGTAAGTGCTCCTGTTTTCTTGTTAAGCACCTTTTCCCGCATGACTAGTAAATAGAGCTCTTAAAATTCTGTGTCTTTTGTGAGACTGTGATTCTGTGCCTTTCTAGAGTAGAAGTAGTCCTGGTGTACCACCTGGTTAAAACTGGAAAAGGGGCTTGTCTGCCTGTTTCGAACTTCAATGCTTTGCATGCATATGTTTTTGCTTTTCTAGACTATCTGTTGTGTAGTTGTTTTTTTTTTTTCATAACGGCTTGTGGTTTGTTTGGTTTTGGTGTTTTTTGTTTGTTTTGTTTTGTTGGGTTTTTTGTTTGTTTCTTGGAAGAGATGTGGCCGATTCTTTTAAGCATGTTATGAGGTATATTGCAATCATGACAAAGATGGGGTTTGATTTTCAATTTACCAAAGAATATGCATGGTCTCGAATGCAGATTTTTAAGTAGAAATGCCTTTCCAGTCTGCTCAGTTTCAGAGTGGAAATAGGTGATCAGGGAGGTCAGTGTGGGAATCCAGGTTGCTCAGGGTTGTCATAGACACACCATATAGATGTTCTCGTGTTTGTTCCCTGCTTCCCCCCCTTTTTTTTTCCTTAAGGAACCTTGTCGTGCAAGGCATAAGTTCTAAAGGCTTTAAAAGTCTAGGTCTTTCGTTTAAAAAATGCCAAGGTGCCAAAAACTGGTGTATTGTTATTTGCATATCTATTCTGTGAGCATATTCCATCTACTCCATTTACATTTTATGGAACTTGCTGCCTAAGGACTGTTTCATTCCGGTCTTTTCCAGTCACAAGCATAACAATGGTCAACCTATATGGTTTACACTTGGCATAAGGGAAGCTATCAAAGGCTGGGACAAAGGTTTGAAGGACATGTGTGTGGGAGAGAAGCGGAAGCTAACTATTCCACCAGCCCTGGCTTATGGAAAAGAAGGGAAAGGTAAAACAGCTGACGTCCTTCCATTACTTTAATTATTTTTATCTCTGTATTTTATTGTTATTCTTGGCTTAAAAGGTTAACAAGCTTTCAAGCTTTCCAGGTTGATTCTATTAAATGAGAAAAATTGATGGAGCAGTTGCTCCCTCTCACAAATTTGTTTTCTGCATAAATAACTGTTAAGTGGTGAGGTGATGAATGCAGGAAAAATACAGGAATTGATGGTAGCTGCTGTGCTGTATGTTCTGAGTGTCTTTCCTGTTTTTGCTGTGCTCGCCAGTGGCTTGCTTCTTGTTTGGTGGGGTTTTTTTTTGTTTGATTGGTTGTTGTTTTGTTTTGTTTTCTTTCCTCTTTCTTTTTACAGTCAAGCTGGAAGTGGTTGCTTAGGCAACAGTTGGCTTTTTGTCTGTTGCATCTATGTTTGTGGCAATACTTCACGAATGTGCATGTGAAAGCCTCATTCTTGCTTGCAGGTTTCTTCTAGAACCCAAAGAAACTCGCTGTACTGCTGCCCAACCAGTTCTTAGCTGATACAGTGAAAATGCATTGTTTAGTTTTCCATATAGGGACACTTAATTCTTTCCCTCTTTTAGCTATTTTCAGTTTGGGGAGCAGTCGCTGGTATCCACAGTAAAGATGTGCAGGTACATTGTCAGAAGATGTATTAAATGGTATACAGACAGATAAAAGCATTGCTTGTAGTGTTTTATCCACCTGTCTACTACTGATGGTGTTTGGGGGTTTTCCTTTAGAACATTTCCAGATTCCTATTTTAATGGGAGGGCCAGATCTGGAATTTGAAGTTAAATGAGTGACAGCTTGAATGATGCAGGAGGGTTACTTTTTCTGCTTTATGGGGTTTGTTTTAGTTATTTTTTTATTATCATTATTTTGAGCAATTATTAGGAATATTTTGCCATTACAACAGTTACTGCAAATGCCCTAAGGCAATATAAGGTTTCAAAGCAAAAATGTGTTGGAACATATAATCCTTCCTGCTACTGTCCTCTTCCATCAATCTGAGACTGGTTTAGGAATGAGAAGTGTTTGCATGTCTGTATCTTCTGGCAAGCAGGGCTGAGCGTGGGCTAAGTAATACTCCATACATATGGCAAAATCCATACTCTCCCTTCTTGAAAGTAACCTTTTAAAACAGATTTTTCTAGAAGCCTCAGCTTGGGGTTCAAGAGATAGTATTACAATAATGTTTCTAGCAGAGAACAGGAAGCTTGTACCCTGCATATGGCCAACTAACTGACCACCACAACTGTAAAATTTTCCCAAAAAAGATGTTAAATGATGTAGTGCTCACATAGTCATCGCAGGCCTAATTGCCTTGATTAATATGCAAAGCAGTATAGTTGGAAGCCTCACCTCTCTGTTTAGTTCTAGAAGGTTGAACAAGTAAACACTGCTAACTGCCGTAAGAAATTACTTGTTAGAGGAAATCTTTTAAGTATTTGAATGTAATTGTGGTGCTAATTTCAAATTATGCCTTTGAAGACAGAATTATTTAATTGTCTTCATGCTTTCCTCTGAATGCACATGATTTCAACAGCCTCCCACGTTGCTTCCTCTCTGAGGAATGATGAATGATGAGTCTGATGCCTTTTTCTGTAACACTCGGAAAAATTACCTGTGTTCCAAACTCTAAGCAGACCATTGTGCCCAGTATTTTCAGATGTTTCTGCACACTTATCCCTCCCAGAAATCTACATGCCTGTGTTTCTGCAGCTCAAGATGTATTTAACACTATAGCTCCAAAACAGTAGATGTGGATTAGCTTTTTCCCTATCTTCTCAAGGCATGTGAATATTCTGGGGGGGATGCTGCCATCCAATATAGAAATGGATTCAACCTCTCACTATGTAAGGAGCAAAGTGGTGTGCTAAAAGGTCTTTGACGGTCACTTCAGCCATCAACACAAAGGCATATCCCATCCCTGTAAGAGCCAATGCCTGATAAACTGAAATACTTGAGGGGTGGTATTTGGCACTGTTAGGAAATTATCAGCCTGTTCAGGTGCATAAAAAATGGCATGATGCCAACACGTGTATTTGGAGCAGGTTTACATACTTGGCTTCTGCTGCCTTTGGAAATAGCTCAGTGCTTTGCAGCAGTCCAGAGACAGCCATGGGATACTGACAGCGTTGCTGCCCTTCTGTCTTTCCCTGCAAGAAAGGTTTTCCCAGTAGCCGCATAAAAGGTACAAGGTGTCAGCTGGCAGTGGAGAGGAGCTTGGAGACTGGTGGGGTTATGGTGTATCAAGAGGACTGAACTCTGCCTTCTTGCTACCCTGTCCATCAGTCTTGGCTGTATGTTGCGGTAGTGGCCACCTGGCTTGCTGCATAGTCTCCTTCACTGTTTCCACTTTATCTGGCTCTGGCAATGGAAGAAAAAGATTCAAAAGCACTGTCTGTTAAACCTGTGATGATGATGATGATGATGAGCTCACAGCAACATGTACTAGTCTCCAACAAAACTAGTTCTATCTAAAGTTGCCCATGTGCTATAAGGGCTGCTCAGTGTCTAGGCTACAATCTGAAATATTTACAGTTACCAGTGTTAAAGGTACTTATCTTTGTTAGTTACAATTGCAGGATACTTTAAAGTATTAGGATTACTGGAACAATGCTCTGATGGGTATGGCTTTTGTATGGTGCTGAATATGTAGTTGTTTTTAACTTTTCTCCATGTTTGTCATTTTGGGCAGGAAAAATTCCACCAGAGAGCACACTGATTTTCAATGTTGACCTTCTAGAAATTAGGAATGGACCAAGGTCTCATGAGTCATTCCAAGAGATGGATCTTAATGATGACTGGAAACTGTCCAAGCAAGAGGTGAGTGGGTTACTTTCCATATGAGGAAACCCAACAGGATGGGCTAGTGGAAAGGGAAAGATGAGCTGAACTTGATCCTGTTAGAGAAGTATATAAACCCAAGATAGATTTTTAGCTACCACTGCAGAGAGCAACTCTGCAAGCACAATACCCACTGCTGAAGAGTGATTAAGGCAGTTAGTTCTTGGGCGATGCACAGTACAGGTAACTAGGACTAATGAGTTCTTAGCGTTAACTACTGAAGTGATATGCTTATCAGTAATGGTAAGACACCCACAAAGTCATTGATGGCCAGGTGGTCACTAGTCGTGTGAAGAAGGGTGAGCCTCTAATCTTCCCTAGAAATTACTTTTAATGTTGCTGTCTTCCAGTTCTCTGCTTTTTTTGCCTTTGTTTTATGCCTTTTCATGTCGGTATCTTTCCTACTGAATGCTCTTGACTACTATTTGTGACTTAACAATGAAGCTCCTCTGTGTACTTTTCCTTTCTTGCATGGCTTCAGCTTGCATAGTTTATTACACCTTAATAATAGATTATTATTATTTTATTCTTCAGTAAAACTAAGCCAGTGGTGCACATCTATGCTGCATCACACTGAATCTTGGATTCCAGCAGAATTCCTGGAATGGGTGTTCAAAAGCGGCCTTGATAAGCTTAAGGTCACATAGGCATATGACCCACATGTGTCCCATGCTCATGGGAGACCTGGATGAAGTAAAATATCTTAGAAATAAAACCAGACTTTGGGGTTTTTTGGATTTAGCTACTGATTTACTAATAACCTAGAATTACAAATTCTTCTGCTAGCGGGCAGTCCTGTTTCATAGTATTTACTCTCTGAAGGACGTGTATTCAGTGTTATTCTTCTTTTTGCCTCTTTTCAATCTTCTGCTTTTCTGATGTGCAAAAGTCATCCATGAAGAGTTAGGCTAAACCGCTGAGTTCCTTTTGATTTGAGACTGGTACAGTTTGCCAGACCTAAAATACTAATATTTTGTACTGTGCATCAGACAGGCAGTGTCAGGGTATTTAATGTCCGTGTGTTAGAAATGTAAGAAATAGTATATTAGAAACATAAGCAATGACCCCAACGGAATGTGAAATTAATTAAAAAAACCCTGAAACATGACCTTTATCTTGCTGTTAATAGTCCAGTTACAATTATTGTTATGCAGGTAATAGCTGTGAGGTGAGTATGTTGGTATTGACACTCTTGTAGAAGGCTTTACAATTTAGAACACTGGGGATCTCAATAGTTAAACTCAATAGTTGAACTAAATAGTTAAACTTTCAAGTAATCTGATGTTAAAAATACAGCTTACCATTGGTAACTAGTTCAGTGCAACTAACTGTTCCACTCATCTATTTAAAAGCTACCTTGAATCTTTATCTCTCAGAAATTTGAGTTGTCTAGAAAGAAATCTTTATTAATGTAGTTCCCGTTAAAGTGGCAAACACTGAGATTGTGGACAGCTTTCTGTAGGTATTTGAGGTGGCTGTTCACATTCTACTGGTTTGACAAAATGCTAGCATGTGGAAAACCTGTTTGGGCCTCTGACCAATCAGTAGCTAATAACTTCTGCCTAGCTACTTACACTTTACTGTATAGACATCAGATGATGGCTTTTCCTGGCTTGTTTTTCAGCCAGATACCATAGAAGTACAGCAACTGATTTGCTGGTTTTACTGTTGCTTATATTATTAAAGACTTTTTTTATCACTGACCAGGGCTGTGTAATCAGTCAGACAAGTAGTGTTCTGGCAGTGACATAAGAGGATATCTGTGTCTGTCGCTACCATCCTGAACATAGTGGCCCCTTTTACACTACAGTAATCAATTCTTTCAAAACCCTAAAAACATTAATTGTCACCCTTTGTCTAATAGGTGAAAATGTACCTGAAGAAAGAATTTGAAAAGCATGGAGCAGTGGTAAATGACACCCAGCATGATGCTTTGGTTGAAGACATATTTGATAAAGAAGATGAAGACAGTGATGGGTTTATATCTGCAAGGGAATTTACATACAAGCACGATGAGCTGTAGAAGAGGGTGACATAATTTTTTTTGACAGAAATGGCAGTGACTTAGACTGCCTGGTTCTCTTGTCATCTTAATTCTGTGTTTTGGAGTTGACAGCTGCTGTTGGCAAAGAAACACTCTTTGTTATTGAACAAAAATTCTCTTTATATAACATACAAATGTTTTAATCTATTTTAAAGTATGAAACTATACCTCCTTTTTATGCAGCAAACACTTGCACATCAGTGGTTTTTAAATTTTGTATTAAATTATTTTTGAGAAACAAAGCAAACCTTCCAGTTATCAAACATTGTGAAAATCAAAGTCCAGTTCAGTGCCTTTCTGTGATTTGTTTGTGTGTTAAGATAACTTTCAGTGACTCTTTTATGTATAGCTTCTAGTTGGTGGTTTAATTACTTGACATTCCTTCTTGAGTGTCACTGCTTGAAAAGCAGTGTGCTGACCTTGCTTTTTTTCCTGCAGATTTTTACATTTACTTGAAGGCATCAGCATCTCTTTATGCAGCTGAGAAACTGATACAAAACTGAATGAGAAGAATGACTGTTCTGTGCTGATTTTGTTCTTCTAAAGGGAGTGTGTTACCAGCCATGCCAATAATTGTTTGCATTTTTCTTTAAATTGCATGAACAAAGTAGGCATTGAATGTCACAGACTTTCAATGTCAGCAACATTCTAGGAAGTGTCTGTAACTTGGAAAATAGCAAGTAATGCTGCAGTGCAGAGGTGATGTCCTTAACATACACAAACACTCAGAGAGGAGAAAGGTGTGAACTTTGTTCAAGTTTTGAGGGAGATCTTGAGAAAACAAATCTGAAATTTTGCCCATTTGCAGAAGGGGAAGAACATACCAACAGCAGGAACAGTGTGGTCTGAAGAATAATTTGCACTGGCTTGCCTGCTTTGCAACTGCCTGAATTGCAGAACTTAGTTCATCATTGCCCTTCTGCAGTATTTTCACAAGTAGCACACAAGTGATGTGAATTTGAAATAATAAAGTGACTTTTTAGAAAAATAGAGGCATGAGGCAAATGTCATGGTGCTGTCTTTCACAGATATGGGAGACTGAGGATTTCCATTCTGTGTTTGAACTGTTTCTGGAGAGGAAGAAACACTTTATCCATGGTTTCTTAAATGAAAGGGCAAGGTGTCTCAGGGAAGGAATTACACTAACACAGTATTTAACTTGAAAAATGTTGCACAAGGTTATGTGTAGGGACACAAAGCAAAACCAGCTGTATGAAATCATAATTGCTGCTCTGCACTTGTTAACTATTGCCAAGTGACACTGTACATTCAAGGCTCTCAATGCTGTAGATGAGCTAGATATTTTCCCTGACATCTAGTGTGTTGCAAGCATTAGAAGACTGCTTTATTAAACAGAGTTAGGCTGTGTATTGACAGGACAGATTGCTGTCAGTAGTGACTGTTTTGGGGGAAAAAAGTGTAAGTGAAAGTATTCAGTGATGGGAGTTTGGGGTTTTTGGGGTGGGGGGATGGGGGTGTTTTTTGGTTTGTTGCTCTTTCCTACCAGCATCTGACATTTCATGGCTGATGGCCTATGTGATGTGGAATTACGTCCACAAATGTTGTCTTCAGCAATCTTTAGGCCTTTTTCCTCAGTGATGAGATGTAGTTTTCTTGAACCCTTTTAGACTTTTGCTTCCATAATGTTCTGTGGCAGTGGTTTCACATTAGAATGGTGTAGGAAAATGTTTCCTTTTGTTTGTAGACTTGTTGTCTGTTCTTAAGAGAAAATAGTGAATAATCATTACTTATTTAGTTCTTCTTAGCAGTCATGAAATTGAATATTGATTTGTTTGTTTGTTTGTTTCTCTTCATCACTTAGGAAAATTAAGCTTGCGTGACTCTGCTCTCCAAAGATTGCTTGCATGGGCTGTGTTGTGCATTTTAAATTTCCCCTGCAGTCACCATAGTTCTAGGCACCTGGGAGCAACTCATCACATGTACATCAGTCCTGTTGTACTGGGATAGATGCCTTACCAAATAGTTTCCTGTCTTTCTCCATTGACTGCATGGGGAGCCTAGGCATTTAGCATAGCCCAGGCCAAGGAGGGCTAATAGGATATGAAGCTGACCCATAAGGCTGTCTTGCCTAGGGTGTGGGAATTGGCAGGTACCCAGCGAACCAAAGGGGAAATACTGTGTGTGTGCCTCTGGGAAGAGCAAAACTGAGACTTGCAATGGATCTGTCAGGGTTTTAGCTAATTGTTTAGCGTGTCCTCTGAATATCTAGCTGGGGGGTGAAAACATAAAAGCATGAAATAAAACTAGGCCCAGATTACTGACCAAATATATAAAAACTTAAATACTTAAATAGTGAGGTGCCAGTACTTACTGAAGGCTAAGGGCTAACTGTTTTCTTTGCTTTAAATAGGAGTTTGGAGTTGGTGAATGCTGTGGAATGTACACATGCATTATTTTCTTCTTGCACTTTTAAAGCATTTCATAAAAATAACTTTAAATGAATGTGTAGTTAATTTGTTAATGCCAGCAGAGTACTATACCTGCAGGATGCAGATGCTTTATTTGGTGTTGTGTATAGGGTTATGTCAGATGAGTGGATGGTTTTTGTTTTTAGTGCTTTTCTTGGTAGCTGTATTAAGCTCCTGAAATAGTACTGGAAAAAAAAAATCACCAAAAGTGCCAAATCAGAGCATTTGAGAAATCATTTCAACTTTTATTTCCATTTGTTATTGTTGAAGTCCTTCTATGAAGATGAAGGGATTTCTTGGGTAGAAATAGCACAGCCTGTCTTTAACCTCCATGGCATCTGCTTGGTAATCCTCAGGGCATACTGCTGCAGTGCCAGCAGGAGCCAGCTGGCCACATGCAGGAGAGCAGAGGTGGGCAGTTGCCTGTTGCCCAAGGGGAGGAGGAACATCGGAACCCCATTGGCACTCATCAACATTTTGTCTGGCTTGCCTGTGAAGTGCAAGGTGGTTCCCCTGAAATTACAGATCCTTGCTGCATGTCTGTAGGAGGCAACACTTGAGAAAGTGGAGAGGGCTCAAACCAAAGCACTTTCCTCCTGCAGCATGTAACCTGTTTTGTGGTTCTGTAGGAAAATACATACTGATGGTTCTCACAACTTGTCATGGCGTAACCCCAGCCAGCAACTAAGCACTATGCAGCCACTCGGTCACTCCACTCCCCACAGAGGGATAAAGGTAAAACCTTGTGGGTTGAGAGAAGGAGTTTACTAACAACACAGAAGAAACAGTAGTAACAATGGTAAGACCAATGACATTATATGTAATATACAGAGCAATGTAAACCATAACGCTCATCACACACAGAAGCACTGCTTTCCCTGTTGCCAGCTGCAGGCTCAAATCTCTCCCTGTCCTCATCAAACCCATGACAGATCTGCAGCCTGGTGTTCATAGCAATCACAGTGGGAGCTGCTGCTTCCATTGCTACGGAAGCAGCCTTCAAAGCTCCATTTTATTTGAAAATTGATGTGCATTGACACAAGAAAGCTTTTGGCAAAGCTGCAGGAATGGTGCTTATAGTGTGAAATGGTTTTTAAAGCTTTCTGCTTTGAGATAAACTGACAAGACAAACTTGAAAATGAAGGTATTGCTTTATTGGGTCTTAAATTTTTGCTGTTCAATACCTTATGTCCTTGTGCTGCCAGCAACATCCCCAGCGCAGAGGTGTTTTGGTAAGTACCATATGTGACAGAGTCATAAAATAGCAGTGTTAACTACCTATTGATCAAACTGCTACCAGTTTCTTCTTCATGGCACTTGGAATGAAAATGATCCTGAAATTCAGTGTAAAAACGGGTGGTACAGGTAAGTCTTTAAATTACAGCTATCTTTGTTATACATGTTCCCCACACCCCACTGCTTCTGTTGTTAGATACAAGGTGGCCTATCCTGTGATCCAGAAATCCCAGTTTCACATGGCAGAATATCAGCAGGATGGGAGAGCTCATTGCTTTGGGGCATTCTGGGAAAAGGAGCAAAGCTTGGGGAAATGGGGTAGGAGAGAGTGGAGGTATGCAGAGCAATGGGAGAAAGATTTTTGTTTCCTAGATCCTTTGGCATCTGCTTTCTTACAAGAATGCTGACAGCCACTGATACAGGTGCTGCAAATAATAAGCCTATTTCCTGATATTTAATTAGAAATCACTGCTTCAGCCAGTTTCTATATGGATATTTGCTCTTCATGGCAAAGTTTAAATTCTCACTTTCAAGGTCCGTTAAAGAATGTTTAGAATAGGTATGTTGAGTTTGCTTAAAAATACATCAGCCTCGTCATAGAGCTTTTGCAAAAAAAAAAAAATAAAAATCAAAAAACCAAACAAATCCACCACCCGAAACCCTTTCATTTGTCTTCACCACTGAATTGGTTTTGGTAATAGGAACTAAAAAAAACCAAACATGCTTATATTTGTATAATCCTGGATAATTTTAGCCTCTCCTGAAATCTAATCATAATGCTTACATTCCGTGTCCTAGTTTTCTCCTGGTACATAGGAAAAAGAGTGCTCTGACAAACTAGGGATCTTTCTTCAGCTATCCTGCTTCTGGTTTCATGCTCGTGCTTGAATATGTCAACAATTTCACACAAGAAATATAAATTAAATGCTCAGGAGGAAGCTATATAGGTGTATATATAGGGACACGACCTTGATTGTCATCTCTCCCAGCCTGGAGGGGATTCAGATGGAGCCTCCTCCTGCATCAAAATTTCTTCCTTCTAGGAGGTTCTGTTCCAAAAGCAGCTGGGTGTAACTAGGGGTTGCACCTGGTTAGGAGCTGTGTAGTGTTTTCTTTCCTCTCGAATGATACAAAAAAGTAGGAGCTTGGTTTAGCTGAGAAATTCACTATGACAGTAGAAGTTAGTTTGGAACATAGGTAACCGATTTTGTCCAAGGTTCTGAAGGCCGTGTTTCTGATGGAGGGCTGGAGTTTATTCACAGGGATAGTGTTTTGGATTTCACTGGTTTGGGATTTTTTTCTGTTTGTTTCTTTCTTTGTTTGTTTTTCTTAACTGCTCTGCATTTCCATTAGGTAAACACTGAAAAAAAAAACCCTTTTTAAAATACTAGGAACTGACAGCGGAAATCGGATGGAGCCAACTCTTCACAGCTCCCCAGATCCCACTTACATTTTCCTCTAAAAAATCCAAGGCTGATGAGAACAACCATTAAGAGCTGTTCTTCATATTAAATCCAATGCTTCTCATTTTTAGTTTGTGTCGTGACCTGCTTAAGGAGATTAAATGATGCAGGATAATTGATTCCTCATCTGGGAGTCAGACTGAAAGCATTAAATCAATCCCATCCTCTTACATCTTATTGCTATTGAAATTTCTTTAAAGCAGTTGATGTTTCCTTTTCTGCCTCTTTTCCTGAATAGGTAACACCTACTTCTTTTGCGTGCTTGGCCTGCTGTCTTTGCGAGTAAATAGCACATCTTAGCTCTGGTCTGTAATCCACCAGGATATGTCTTTAGAGAACAGGTTTACATTCCATAAATACATTGCAAAATGTTTTTGATGACCCTGTGTCCACCTCTGGGTGTGGAATCTATAGGTCTGTAGCTAAGGGACTAATTATAGCTTAAAGAAAATTATGACCTGTTGGATTTTACTCTCAGCTGACCACAATACTTAAGAGGTAAGAGTATCAGTGTTCCTGCCTTTGAACAGCAGGTGAGAAGGTGTATTTGCATCCCCTATTTCAGCCCTTATGTGCTATCACATCCTCATTGCTATAATCACTATTATGAGTTGGGCTAAAACCTGAGCTTAACATGGTCACAAGGACATCATGATGCAGACTTGCACTCTGAAATGATTCAGTGCTCTGCCTCTGCAAAGCTCAGTCTGAAGCAAAGCTCCCAGATGTGTGGTGCTCACCTTGCAGCTAACAAATGAGCACAAACCACAATGGGAGCACATATGGAGCAGAGATGTCCAATGCTCCTATTTGTTTGGTGCCAAGTCCAGCTCACCATGGCACCCTTTTGAAACGCCACAGCCAGCCTTTCACACGGTGGTGGGGCAGTGTGAAGGCAGGCTGGGGAGGTGGGCTCTAGCACACTGAATAATATGCTGCCAGACCTCTGCTGGCTTTGAGCCTTCCCACCTTGCTTCTTGAGTTGGCAGCTGCAGGAGGGCAGCACAGGGATGTATCTGCACTTCTGACCAGACTGGAGCAGCACCAGCTGGGCTCCTGCTGTCACACTACTGCCTATGAGTCAAGCTAAGGGCAAGCTTGGAGCAAATACCAGTAGCCCTTGCACTGGAAGAGATACAGGTAGGGGAATAGCTCTCTGTAACATTCAGTTTTTCTTGGCTGATATCCGCAGCCAACATAAAGAAGTTTAAAAAGTCTTGTTTATTGTTGACATTTCTCCATTAAAATATGTCCATAAGGAATAACATGCAACCAGCATGAAATGTATAATACAGTATAATGTATTATAATACAGAGCTTTATTATTTTTCCCATCCTCTATTAACTAGTATTAACTACCTTTGGTTTTGAGTCAGGACTACTTAAAGTCATATTTAAGAAAAAAAACCCAACCAACCAACTACAAAAAACACAAACAAAAAACCCCACACAAACCAAAACCCATAATAATAATAAAAAAACACCACAACAACAAAAAACCCACAAAAACTCCTCAAAAATACCCAACAAACAAAACCAACCAATCAAACAAAAAAAAAGGCTGCCCAATTCTCCTGAAAATCAGAGTAACAGAAAATGCTGGAGCAAACCCATCCATAGCATAAGAAGGACATACCACTACTCACAGCCCCCAGTGTATGATGTGTATGGGAGGAGAAAAAATGTTGCTGACACGTACATAATTTTTTTAAGCGTACTCAGCAGACCTGTTGCTGTGGTAACTGATGAGAAGACTGTAACCTCCCCTGACTGAGTGCTATTTGCACTGCACCGCACAGCTGATAAATCACATAGTGGCGTTTTCTGTCTCTTGCACTACTGGCCAATCTGTTCTCTAAAGGCTATGATTTAATTTGCAGCAATCTGCACACAGATTACTCAGACGTGACATGTAAAATACAAAGCTGCTTCAGGTGTGCAGTCACTTTAATGTATCACCTGCATAACACCAGAACTGTGTTTTAGTTTATGTATTGATGTTCAAGGTGTTGCAATTTTATAAATAATGCTGAGAAAAACTATGCTTGAATTTTAATAAGGATAACTGTACAGCACATAGTTATTTTAGCACGTTTCTTCCAAGACGCGCCTTGCAGAGGAAAGTGAGACAACTTTTCTAGTTCATTGCTCTGCCACAAGCATTTCTGTACGGGCAGCATCGTAACAAGGGAAGCTTACGTGAAGATTAAACAGCGTCACTGTGTAAGAATGTACTGCTGTTGTCTCTGTTTTCTGCTTTCTTGTCATTACTGGCTTATCTTCTCAGCATGACATATGTCCTTCTTCCACTCCTCTTGACTATTTGTTATTATAAGCCTTAAATTATTGTCAAGTGTTTAAGTGTAATTGTTACAGGTGCCATTCTAACACACTAAAAAAGCTCCAGGCTAATGGAATTTATAAGCTAATAATAAAAATCAAATCTTGTGATACCTTTTAGAGTTATGAAAATAAGTATGCTGTCACAGGTTACTGTAAATTAAAACGAGGAAAATTCAAAAATTTATTAAAACAAAGCAAGAGATTGATGCTTTTTTGATAAATCATTACTCCAGAAGAATAATTTTTGAATCCAGAATACTTTTTGACTGGGCAGTGGAGCACCTTAGTTGTGTGGTTGCATGCTGTGCCCAATAGGTTTCTAGACACTGAGGGTAACTGCAGCAAGCCAGGTCCCTGTAGCATGGTATCTTCTGCTGCTGTGACACAGGTTAAGCTGCTGTGTTCTTTCATGTCGCTTGTGCAATAGAGAAATCAATCACCATCTGTGGTGCATGAGTAAGAGCTCAGCATCTAAGCCTGCAATTGTGCCTACAATATCTTATGTACAGCTGCTGCCATTTCTGTAGATTAATCTTCAGTGGTATAATTGGACAAAGGGGCTGCAGCCACAATTTCTCCCATCTTGTTTTGAACATTCATCTTCACATCAGAATATTGCATCTGCCACCCTCTATCTTTGTTATGGGTGAAACCACCGTTAGTGGTTTAGCCTACCGAGTAACTATTATCTAAGGGTCTTGCAGTATCTTTCAATGTTACTAATTCTGCTGTATCTAAGAAGTTGTGGGGTTTTTTTTGTCCCTATAACTCACTGACAGAGGGATTGTTTAAGTTTAGTGGGTACGCCTTTATCTGTATAAGCTTAGAATTCTGATTTATCAGCAACAAGGCACAGTTGTTCTGTACAACCCCAGTTCACATGATTTTTAGGTGCTCCAAATCAGTGCTCCACTAGAAAGAACAAGACTAAAGTGGTGACTTGAAATAACAAAAACAACAAAAGGCCTTTCTTGGCTGCACTATGCTCTCACCAAAATCTGTTGTATTTACATTTCTCTAATATAATTTCAAAACTTAGGTTTTAGTTTGTTTATTTTTTTTAAAACATTAAACCAACTTCTTTCCTTCTAAACACTGTTTGCTGAGAGTGCTTGTTCCATTGTTTGTATGCCTGCCTGCCTGCTCTCTTGAACTTACAGACAAAAGTATTTTGGAAATGATGAATCAAAGATCAGTGCTGCTGTGTGTAGAGGATTTTGGGTACTAAGTCTGCTGAATAGGCTTTGATCTCCAACTATGGAGGTATTTAAAGAAAAAAAAACCAACAAACTATAACTTAAGCTATATGTTGCTGTGTTTGCCTTTTGGTCTCTTCCCTTCACAAGATAAAACATGGAACAAAGGTTCTTTGAAATTCCCTTTTCTAAAGATGTGTCCTCCCTGCTTTCCTACTTTGATGCTGCAATCCATCAGAAACATCTTTTACAGGATAACCCCCCATATTTTTAAATATCCATTAGTTCTGCTGTTATGTTATTAAAGACAAAGAGCAAATAATCAATAGATAAGCATTGTGAGTTTGTCCTAATTATTATAATTTTGTACTTTATGCTCATGCAGCAATCTCCAAAGATTTCAAAGATGCAGCTGTCCCCATTTCATGTATGAGGTAATTTGATTGCCATGAGGTTACAAGATGTATCCAAAGCCAAGCAGCAAGCTTGTGGCAGAACAACCTACACCCTGGGATCTCTTGACTCCCAGGACCGTGCTCTAACCATTCATCCTTGCTGCTTTATGCAGTTCATGACAGCTTACACAGAAAGGAAGCATCAAAGATTTCTGTGTTACTGGTATGTAATCATTCTGTAGAAAGCCTAATAATTCTTAGGTAGATTATACTCAGCCATAATCATCTCCAGTGTAATTAGAGAACAGACTTAGTCATCTAAGTGAGCATAATATGAGTAATATCAGTGCTGTGTTTATAGGATATAATCTAAATCCCCTTTTAAATTGCACCTGCTCTTTTCATCGGCTATCTTTCTGATTCTAAGAAGCAAGCTGCCGGTGACGCAGTACGTCATTGATGTAAGTCCAGAGCAAAGAACTCGGGTTGTCATGTTCAGCTGAAGTTGTTATGATTAAATTGGTATGAAGTCCTTAGCTTTTCAGTAGTTCAAATCACCTCTGAGTTAGATATTTTAAGCAGAAGATATCCATCCTTTTTTTCTATTGCAAAACACATTGAACTGCAATTCTGATGACAGCAAACTGATAGCAGAGGAAAATAAAAGTCCTGCTTAAAATATATAATGGAGTATGAAGGGCTACATGTTGCTAGCAACATGCTTTTTAATCAAAAGTGTTGAGCCTAACTAATGACTTCTAAATTACTCCCTATTCAGGTTACCGATACATCCCCAAAAGGTGCAAATATTACAGTATTTCATATTTACTGAGATTTAGGCTAGGAATGGCAAATAATTGTCTATTTTAGTTATATAATGAAGCTGCAACTTCTGGTCTGCAATTAAGTTTGACAGCAACAGTATCCAAAGCTTATCCATGATTTCTGAACACCTGCAGACCCATCAACCCTTCTGCTGCCTGTAGTGATGAGAGGAAATTATTTTTGCTTCATATGGTTCCAGGATTTTTCCTTCTAAATTGTATTTTCATGTAGGTTCCCACATGCAGATTTTGTCTTTTTTTCTTTTGCAAGATTACTAAACTAGATCCACTGATCAAATAAGCGGTGAGATAATAAATGTCTTGATCCGTGTCTCTTAGGAGTGTATAACATGTAGTACTAACAAAGCTGGAGTGAATGCCATTCCTGTGCTTTTTGTGGCAATTGATTTTGAAGATGTGTTAGGCTGGCTTGGCCCATGTTAATAAGTTCGGCTCCTGAAGAGACAGAGAATTAAAAGCAAATATCCTGAGGAACTCAACTCTGACCACTAAGGTGTGCAGCATTGTGGAGGACGTGCCAACAGGGTACTTTCAGGTAATTAGTTCTCCTGGCAAAAAGCACTAAAACCTGTGAGATGAGGCAATAGCTGAGCATAAACATCTTGGACTTAGGTACAAATCTTCTTTTATAGATTTCTGTATTTTCTGTGCCTTCCCCAAGTTCCACACTGCTGCACCAACCTAGCAAACATACTTGCTTCTTTCTGGTCTTATGGTGAAATGCTTTAGTTTTTAATGCTTTTTGTTTTGTCTGCTGGCTCTTCCTGGCCTTTCCAACCTCCTCTCCAGCTTCCTTTTAACCTTCCTGTCTTCCATCAAACACACTTGGTAGTTCCTTCTCCACCCTAAGTGTCTGGTCTGAGGCAAGCGCTGGTGGAGCGTACAGCAAGACTCTGTATGATTACACCTAGCAATGAGACTGTTTTCACCACTGTGTGAAGGCACAGGTTGTGTGCTGAGGACGGAGCAGAGAGGACAGACCCATTTGAGTGGGTTTGGCAAGCAAAGCGGGACATCAGATCCACGGCTGAGGCATGTGGTGCTCTGTCGGTGGGATGGGGTAGCCAGTGCCGCCTTGCTTTGGGTTCTGGCAGTGTGGGTGCTTTTGCACCCAAGGAGCTGAGAGGTCCCCAGCTACTGGAGGAGTAGGAGCCTGCTGTGACCCTTCACACGTGGCCATCAGAGAAATCCCAGATCGTGAGGTCATGCCCACAGTTCGGTGGAGTCCTCATCCCGCAGTTTGACTGGTAAATGAGGTAGCAGCCACATTTTAAATTACCTGCTTTATTTTTCAGACTTATTCTGAGTGTGAGGCAGAGGAGCACAAGTCACCCACCCCAAATGACCACCAGAGAAACGAGCCTCCTCTCCTTTAGCAGCTAATGTTCTAGGTGCATTTCTGCCCACTCTTGGTCCTTGGGAGGGGCTGAGGGATGATGATGCGAGCACCACTCTGCACCCACACAGGTGAAACGTGGATGACTCTTCCTGGCACTTTTCAGATACTGGAGCCTTGGCAGCCTCTTCCCCTGGGAGGGGGGTGTTTGAGGGCGGTTCCCCCCACCTCCGACGGGCTCCGGCGGCCACCCCCTCTCGCACTGGCCGTAGCCGGCACCGCCAAGAGCCAGGACCGGCGCTCTGTCTCACGGGGGGCGTCGGGAAGACCCCAGGCAAGGGCAGGAACCGCTCTGAGGGAAGGCTTGTGCCGACAGAGCAGCTCCGCAGTGAAGCGCCAGGAACGGACGGTCGCCGAGGCCGGAGAGGAGCACGGTGGGCCCGACCGAGGGGCGCCGACCCCGGAGGCGGGTACGGGCCGCCGCACGGACACAGCCGCAC
>VWZY01009382.1:115425-128920 GCA_013399075.1 Chloroceryle aenea
CCTTTTTGATTTTTTTGGAAGGTGCCTTTTCATATAGTCACCTTGAAATCTAGATGCCTCTGTGTGTATTTCTAAGCATACTGTTACCCTCAGGTAGATATGTGATGTTTTCCTTCATTTCAGCAGGCTGATGAGCAGACATACCTTCCTACAGGAGTCTGCAGAACTGAGATCTTGATTTGTGCTATTATAGTAACTCCAGGGGCTATTATTAACCTGCCTTTTAAAGCCCCAAATTTTTCTCTAGTACATATAATTAGATGGGACAAAAAAAATATCATATTAAACCAGCATCTCCAACAGAAGACAGCTTTGTTAGGTCCCGGATTCTACAAGTGCACATATGTATAAATCTATCTCTATGAAGAATGTCCTTAGAACTGGGTAAAGCCATCCATACCTGCAAGATATGCAACTTTAAGAATCCTGGAGAATTTGTTGCACTGCAGTACACTTAGTTCACATTACAGAATTTACCATCCGTCCGTATATGCTAAATTTACTCAGTAGGTTAGAAGATAATAATACATGAACTTGTGGGAAGTGCAGTGACTGACTCATTTGGTTATAAAGTATTAGTGTTTCAACTATTGGTCTAAAAGCTCATTTAGAATTAGGGTTTTCAAGCATCTCTAAGCATGCTGGTTTGTAGATAACATGCACCCCAAGCTCTCCAGCCAAACCAAAATAAATCTCAAAGCAAGCCCTCAATAATATAAATTTAGGAAGCTTATCTTCCACTGAATTGAGATGAATCAAGACTGAAGTGAACTTAAACCATTTATAGTGCTGTAAATTTTTCCAAGCAATTTAAATCCCAGTGTTTAAGGAGACAGTCTAAAAAGGCAAGTATTATATCAAGGCAAATGTAGATGGGAATCCTTTACTGATAGAATTAGGTTTTGATTTCCCTGATAAATATTTCCGATGCTTAGAGTTTGAGATTTTTATAGTAACTTCCTTTTTTGGAAGATATTTGTAACTTTTTTTGCTTTGTAAAGTAGGGCATGGCTTAAGCTCCATTTGTTTAATTTTGCTGAGTTTGGTATTTTTGGTAAAGGGCACTAAATTTGGCTTTCCACCCACTGCTCCCTAGGTCTTCAACTATGGGTGCTTTATGCAGCTTGTGTGAGGGAAAGTGTGTTAGTTTATGTTAGAAGCTTCCAGTAAGAATTTCTTTCTTTATTATGGACTTGAAGACTTAAGAAGCTGGATGTTCTACATAGTGTATTGATCTTCTCATTCTGTAAATTCAGCAGACTTAGAATATGCACAGAATTGTTGTCTCTACCCACCTCTTTGTAAGGTACCTGTAGAGCTGGTTTCTGCCTCAGTGTGTAGTGTTCCATCCTAACATTTGCAAACTCTGTTACTCTGTTGCTAGTATTGCAATACTTGCTCTTTTTTTTTTTTAGGTTATATTTTAAGCTAAACTGAGATTTCCAACAAGATACTTTGATGCTTTTTATTTTACCCCTTGTTGATGTAATGATGTTACTAATTTGAAAGGACTGCCAGTGAGCGCGCATTAGCCAGTTGTGTGTGAAGGTGGACAGTCTCTCCTCTGCAGTGATGGAGACCTAACAGAACAGCAAAAGTAGATTGGGCTGGATTTTTACAAAGAGGGGAAGCTACAAGGCTAAGTATTATGCAGCAGTTAGAGACTTCTCATTATGAAGTTGTATAAAGATGCTTTAGATGCCAGCAGCTCCTAACAAACATCTCTACCCCAGTGACAGAAGCAGGAAAACAGCTGCTTCTGTATGAAATGGAGAACGTTACAAATATACCTTAAACTGTGGACTAGAATAGCAGCTACAAAAGGATAGAGTTCTGTGAGTTAATTAAGTGCATTGACATCCACTCAGTGAAAAGTCTGTATAAATAATGAATTTTGCCTGTATACACAGACTTTGATGGAAATGAGACTGAAATCTGCTGTCTTCTGGATGACTGACCCTGATTGTTTTTAAATAAAACTGTTTTCATTACCATAATTCAGATTATTTGAGGGGGAAGCAAAAAATATCCTATCTTCTTTTGAAAGATGTCTACTTTAAAAGGGTGGATGAATGTGTATTAGATGATTAAAAGAGAACTGGTTGTTCAAGGGACTGAAAACTTTTCTAACAGCTGAAATGTTGAAGAGTTCTACCATACTCATCTGATGGCCAGCATCTAATTTTTTAGGTCTTAAGAAATCTGGCAGCTATTGCCAGGAGTATTCCATATTTTCCCACCTACAGCAAGAGAAATATTTTCAAACCCTTCCAAGCCTATTATGCATTTGCTCAGTTAAGTGACCAAAGGGGGTGTACTGCTCGGGAAAGTTTGAAGCGCAACTTGATTTCATGTCTGTGTAGGGAATTACTACTTCTTGTAATTCAAAGTTAAAAATAAACTTACTGGAGAAAATAGCCATCCCAAATCTCTAACTAGAAGTTTGAGATGTTGCTCATTTTGAGCAAATTATTGAGACATTTTTGGCATGTAGTTGCTGGGAAGGGGGTAAAAAAAAAAAAAGGGAAGCAGCTGAGCATGACTTGCTAAGTTTCCACTGCTGCTATTTCCTCTTAGATATTTTTTGAGACACAGCTTAGAAGGGCAGAGACAGTCAAAGTTGTATGTGGCATCTTTGAGTGGTAAATTTGTATCATCATCTATTAGTGGTAAGGAAAGAGTCAAACAGTTTGACTGTGGTCTAATAATGAAACATCCATACCATAAAGGACATAGAGATCTGACATGTTTTTGTGCTTTGTATTCAGGAACAGTCTCTGCTTTCTAGTGTCTTAATAAATGCAACCTTCCTCTCTCCTGATAAGTCATGCATTAAAACTGTCCAAATTGTCAATTTAAAAAATAACCTTTCAGTGTTTCCTGAGATGGGAACAATATTGTTATTGTGTCTTTTGGTTTTGTGTCTTTGTTCTGTGCCTGCAGCTGAATGAATTTTGCTTTTCATTTCTGGTTTTGGGAACATTGCTTTTCTGCAAGATGCAAAGATCACATGTCTCTGTGCACAAGAAACTAGGCTTGATTTGTAAATGGAAATAAAGGTTTGTCTTAAGCAGAGCAAAGGTTTTTATTTGAAAGTTAAAATAGAGGTTCAAAACCAACAACTAAACTCTGAACAAAGTTTTCTCACTTGTAACTGACCTTTCTCCTATCACACCATTAAAAATATGGAAGAACTGAGAATAGTGTGGCTTATTTGACATATTCTTCCCTTCCTAATGAAACAGTCTTAATCCAAATCTGAGGCCCCTTGTTCACATGCTGCCTCTCAGTTTTTCTTTGTAAATCTCTTGCAGGTTAGGTCCCTTATCCTTTTTGGTAGCCATGAGAACAGATTTCAATAAATCTTTAAACATTACTGAAATAGTTCAGGAGTATTACCACAGCTGGGCTTCTGTTTTATAACAGCCCAAAATGCAGTTGGAAGAATCATCCTTTAACACGCAGAAACAAGTTGCATGCCTTCATAAAACGTTTAATGTGCTCTTGGACTCTAAAAGCAGCTCAAAACCCTTTTGCAATATAAACGTTAAAAAAAAGCTGTCATCACCAGAACATAGTCAGACCTTACCAAAAAGGTGTTTGGCAGCCTCTCTCTGTATTTCTGATCCCCAAAGCGCCTGTTCCAGACCAGCTTTAGTTTGAAGAAACTATAGGGTGGAAAAACCAGACTATATGATCAGTAAAACTGGCACTCTGACCAAACTGCTGCTGCAGTCTGAGATGACACCTCGGTGTTAAATCTCCCACTCCTGTTTTTATGGATATCCACACTCTTGAAAACATGATCTTGATTATCACCAGCATTATACAGGTGACATATGTGTGCTTAAAAAACCTGAGAGTTAGGATGGGTTTAGACTTTAGTCTGTAAAATGCTTTGGTTATGTCCATGCCCAGAAAGCTTGACATTTATGCCATCAAAACTCTCGAAGGCAAACTTAGAAAATGTTTGAAAGACAAATTTATGTGATATATCTATGCAGCCTCACTAAGCTGAACGAAAGCAAAGTGTGCTGTTTGTGGTTCCATCCATGCTGGAAGACTTGCTAGCGTAGCTATGCTGAGTAATGAATGTAGCAATTATGCTCCTAGGTGAAGGGTTGGATTGATCAAGCTGAGGTTTTGCCTGCTTGTAAGTCTAATATCAATACAAGACAAATTTTACAGTGAAATTCTACTCACAGTAACATGAGGTGAATGCTTTTCTGTTGTCAGTGCTGATTGGACTCACTGAACTTTTTTCCTTAATATCTATTTGAGCATTGCTTTGATTTTTTATTTTTGTGAAGAGGAGCTGTACTGGCAGTAGTCGACTCACCATTTAATATCTTTTTTTCTGGTCAGGTATTGTTCTACATGATGGTAGCCGAGTATTATTAAACTTTTAGGGAAGAGACTGTATTGGTGTAGGAAATGAAAATTTTGCATAGCATATTAAGGGCAGAGCTGTTTGTACATGTGCATCAGTTAACATGTCCTAAATGATGCCTTGTCAGGAGAGAAGTAGCTCTACACATAAGAGTAGCTACTATGGATTTTTTTTCATTTGGTGTAAGTCTTAATTAACATTAACAATAAATCTTAACTAACATTTCAGAAACCCCAGCAAACCTAGCTTGTATTGCAACCAAAGGGGATTTTATATGTGACTTTAGGGGTGTCTGGCTCTTCTTGAGACATATTTGCAGGGCATTAAGTTACCAGCAGTTAAAAAAAGTGTGAAGAGCAAGTATTGGTACAGTTCAATAAGCATGCATTAAATGTAAAGACACTAAAGACACACACTTTTTTTTTTTTTGACCCTGTTTTCTCATACTAATCCTTTTCATTGCCTACTGCTTCCCAGTGAATGTTGCACTTTCATTATAAGTCTGTTGTTTTGTTTTCTAATTGAAAGAAAAGACAGAGAAAATAACTTGCAGTTGGAAAATGTAATTTTACAGTTTTTGAAATCAGCTTTGAAACTGCTTGAACAGTAAGTTATTAGAATAGCTTCAAAACCCAATAGTTCATAATAATGATTTTTTTTGTTTTTTTAATTAATGAGACAGAGCAACTCTGAAGGCTACTGTTGGCAAGGCAATTTTCACATAATTTGTAATTTTGTAAAACTAGTGATTACTTCATGCTTAGTATCTTCAGGGTATTTTGGCAAGCAAGTAAAATTAATTTGGTTTAAAAGTTTCAGTAAAAATTGCAGTTTTCATAGAAACAGCACACAGTATTATTCTGGGAAAAAACAAACAAACAAAAACAAAACTAATACCAAAAAAGTCTTGAGCAAGTTAGCATGAAAATCTTCCTTTCTGTAGTTGGGACTCTATAACTTGCTAAGCTCAAGAGTGCTTGATTTTGGATACATAGCTATTTTAGTTTTCCTGGGTCGAGGGGAAGGCTCCAAAACACACTGAATAATTTATGCCCTTCTCTCTTCTTCTAGGAACGTGGTTTCAGTCTCTGATAGTCATGTGTTCAGGAGGGGAAGATGGGATGCTGCAATCTGGTCTCCTTGTCTGTTACTATAACAGCATTATTTGTCTCTTCTTTCTCTGTATGTGAAAAAATTACATCTAAACAAAGCTTTCATTAGATTGTATCACAAACTTTATGTACAGACTTAAAGAATAATAATTTTATTCCTTATTGACCACTCTAAAAGTTTGACTGTAGACAAATTCTGACACTAACCGTGTAAGTTTTTCTGATTCGAATTTGTGACCCTTTTTAATACGTGTTTGCATTTGTAAGATCCTCATAATGTGAAATGGAAAATATGCTAGAGTGAAATATTCCAGATCTTGATATTTTCATCCCGAAGATTAGTATTTTGTGTCTATCAAGCTGTATACGTTAGTTTGCTTGAGGTGGTGCTAGGCAATAGCACTTCTTCACCCAATTTCAGGAGTATAATGAAGTTCAGACACGTTTATAAAGCCCTGATAATTGTTGTACCAGTTGTTTCCATTGTGATGTCTGGAGCCAGAAATTGCTCAATGGATGGTGCTCCTTTCTTTCTACATCAAAGTATTCATGAGCTCATCTGTTTTACCATTGGCAGTAATGGCAATTTGTTCAAACAATTAATTCGGCTTGGCAGTGTCTAAATGAGAGTTATCACAGTGAGAGAAGATCTTAGTAAAGGATCTTGTTAAACAATTTGTGGGTTTTTTTTGCTAAGTGCCATAGTGATCAGGAGACTGGGAAAAACATGACCAAATCCAACATCACATCCCTGCTGCAGAACATTTTTGTCAAATGAAAAGGTAGCAAGTGGAGTGTATTACCTTATGGCTGTCACTCAGAACTGGTTTTCCAGCCCACTGTGATGCTAGGTCAACCAAGTGAGATGCCTGTTAACTACCTGAAACTGCAGCAGTTGTTATGTGGTAGAGTAGCATAATGTACAGATCTTTGCCTGCTTTCTAGTGGTTTCGTATGGTTTTGTATAGCTTATAATAGACTGCGTGGTCCCTGTTTCACTTAACTTGCAGTGGCCCATCCATGAGTGTAATGGTCTGCAAACAAATGTAGGACCTGTTGACATACAGTGTAGGTTTGCTGTTGTATACACCAAAATTTAGATAGGAGGTACGATCCCTTTAGAAAATCAGCCCTGTCTGCTAACACGCTCTGTAGTAAAGAACTGTGTGAGTGTGCAACAGTGTTCTTTGAGATCTATTTGCAGTCATTCCTAGTGCTTTCTAAGGTTTTCAGGGTTGTCTTTTGTTGGAGGAGCAAATAATCGATGAAAAAGAATAAGGATGAACAGCAGATGGTTTTGTAAATTAGCTTGATTTATTAGAGGTACTGTGGAGTATCCTCCTGTAGATGAAAGATACTCGTTTGTTACTGAGTCAGGATGGTACTTTGTGAGAGGGCAATGAGGTGGCAAATGCATGAAAATGAGAATGAGGACAAGCTGAAGTTGAACGAAGAAAAGTGAAGTAGGCAAGTAGAAATGTCCTGCTCAGATGGGTAGCTGCTAACAGGCTGGGTTAGTTACATGATGGAGGAAGGTTGAAGTTCAGTGAACAAACGCAGGCTGTGGGTGTATCTGAGAAACTGACATCCTTGTCGTATTTAAAGTGAATGAAATGAGGTTCACCTTAAGAAAAACTGCTACGCAGCAAGCTGAGTAGATTGAGACTAGTACACTGCTAGAATCATAGCTAGCTTCCTTCTCTAGAAATGTAGTTTAACATTGCAGTGCCAGTTCTCAAGACAGTTGTGTTTTCAGCATAAAGTTGTAACTTTCAGCTTGCAGTGTTCAACTGTTACACACCAGTCTGCATGAAATAGACTGTTTGTTGAAGTCAGCTCTGGTTATAGAGTCTCTCACTCACATTTCCATACTTAAAAAGTGTTACCAAAATGGCAATTTATTTTTGGTACAGTAGCTGTTGGTTTATTTAAGGGGAAAAAATTAAAAAAACTCACAAATACAACTGAGCCTGCTACAGTCCAAGGAGGACTTTAGGGGTCTGTAGAACATCAGATATCTACAGATTTTTAATTCTTTTCCCTGCCTACTCAGTCTGTAGGTATGTGAAAGTCTGTCTTGCACACCTTCCAGTTTGCTCAGTAAAAGTGCTGAAGCTTTCCATCCTGTCTTTTTAAGCCTACCTAGCAATACATTTGGTATGTAATTTGAAGAACTTCATGTGATAAAAATTAGTACTGTGTATCACTTTAACTTTTCTTTTTTAGGCTGCAAGGTGTCTAATGTCTTTCAGCTGCTTAGGTATTTCAAATAAATCCACTTGATTTGTATATAGAATAAAGAAAACATCTCTTTTGAATACTGAGATCCACAGTAAGCCTGCAAGTTACTCAAGATTTTGGCTGGTCTGGCTAGGCATCAAAAGACAAATTTATAGAGTGCTAAATGGTGACTTACCTGAAGGTAGCTGTGAACATTTGGTGCTAGAAAGCAGTTACATTAACATCACAAACACAGCAAAATAAACATAAATCCTCAAAGCAATTCATAGCAAAATACTAAATGGTTTCGTTTGTGATGATGTTTGGGCAATGCCCTGCATGCTGCATTTCAGTTTAATCAGAAATGTTCTGATGACTCACAAGTGGTATAAGTGGCAATTAGAGTGGAGCCTTGTCTTCATGTCTGTCTGCAAGACACTCATCTAGAATCAGTGATGTACTGAAGCGCAATGGTACAGTATTCAAGTCTGCAAGTAGGTGTCCTCCACTGGGTGTATTTCATCAGTTAAAGTCCTTCCAGCTTATAGCTTGTGCTTTCCCACTGGTCAAAACTCTGCGTGTAAAAAGGGGGTTATTTGTTTCTTAATGCATTTTCAACTCAACTGGCTGATTATTCTTGTATATAATGTCACCTAAATTAAAAGGTTGACTGAGTTCCTCAAGCAATTCATTACCCCACATTGTGTTGGTAGAGAAGACCTTTATCACACATCTTCTTTTGAATTTTTTTGCAAGGTTGAACATCTGTGTGATCTGTTCATAGTCTATACCCAAACTCTTAAGCATGTTCTTCACAACAGTTATGATGTTATAGATTAGAGGCTTTCTCAAAAAAAGCTTTTTTTTGTCCTTGTTAAATATTGGAAGCCTGATCTTCTTTGAGAAGTTATGTGCTCATGTGGTATTAAAAAAAAAAAAAAAGTAAAATTTGAATAGCTTGAAAGATGTCCAAATTTATGATCAAAACCAGCTCTGCACACATTACCACCCCCAGCATTGTCTTTCAAATAAACAAGCAGCTTTTGGAGGAACATTTTGATTGTACTGGTTGTTTCAAAGGAGCCCAAATGTGTACGGATATTTTTACTTCTTCAGGATATTGTGGAGGGAGAAGAGGAACATATTTGTTCATTTTGGGGCTGGAATTTCTGATGCAATGGTAAGATCTATGAAGAAATCTCAGCCATCTGTGTCGTGCTGTTTTAACAAGCCTTATTGCTTGTTGCACACCACCTTTTTCTTTTGTAGGCGTGTGTGCCAGAACTTTCCCTGAATGGTGGAAATAATGTCAGATAAGGCAATGTACACAAGACCAACTACAGTAGTGTCATAGTCCTGAAACAGTTTACATTTTTATGAATATATTGTCATTGCAAACAACTAGTCCTAAAATCTGTGCTATTAAAGAATATTCCCATTAGTCTGAATAAAACAAATAAGCTGCAATCAATTAACTTTAGTTAAGAGCAGCAATGCAGACAAACCACAGAGAAAATAAAGTGCAATTAGTGCTTCAGTCTCTCTCTGATCTGATTAAATAAATTGACGGGCAGATTTTGATATAATTGTGCTGTATCTTTGTTATGTTTCCAGTTACACCATTCTGCTCCCTCAGGAATCCCTCAAACATGTCTTCTCCTTCCTTCTAAAAAATATTAAACTGAGAGAGTAAATTATTTAAAATTATTCTTTGTCTCTGCACTTGTCTGGGTCGGCAGAATAGATCTAGGTCATGTGTTCTTTAACAGCTGCAGTGCACAGTATCATCTTTCTGTGGGGGCTAGGTAGACCCATTAGGGTACAGTTATCTTGCCTGTTTTCCTCTTCTTTATGCCTTCACAAGGCTTGGGTGAGAAATGTCTGAAAAGGTCTATAATTCTTTTTATTAAACACAGAATAACGTCCTTTGAGTTGACCTGGTTTTCCAATATCATTGGACAACCAATGATATGCTAGAGTGAGTACACTGGCTCTTAGGAGAAGTAGCAGGAGAGTGGACAATTCTCTAAGGCATGCAATTAACATTTCAGCAAACAAAATGGTTTTGTTTGTTTACTCTTCCTTTCCTTCCCAGGATGGCTGCAGCTCCCCCAAGTTACTGTTTTGTAGCCTTTCCCCCATGTTCTAAAGATGGGCTGGTGGTGTTTGGAAAGAACTCTGCACGGCCTAGGGATGAAGTACAGGAGGTGGTCTACTTCGCTGCTGCAGCTCATGATCCAGGAAGCAAAGTTGAGGTAAGGGTGAAGTGTTACATTCAAACTGTGAGAAATTACTATTATTGGAAGAAATTAATGGTGTCTTGTTTTCTTGTCAGATTGTAGAGCCCCTTGTTCCTTTCACTCAAACCTCTCTTCAGTAGAGGAAAGATTTTTGAAAGTCCTGAAAGTGAAACTCGGAATGTAACTTTTTTGTTTAATTGAGGAAAAATCCATGATGTGTACTTTCTTCAGCAGACTGGCTGAACTGGTCCCACCTTGGATTCCTGCACTGTGTAACCTATCACTTGCCTGTTCTTTTTGAAAAAAATATTTTGGCCAGCTGGAACTAGAAACAATTTTTTTGAAGTATGTCACTTGCACATATGAACTGTTCGCATTCATGGGTGTTGTTTGACAGCTGTAATGGGGCCTGACTACACTAGGCATGTTGTAAGACAGGTAGCCAGAAATGTAGCATGTAAGCAATGTAAACAGGTAGCATAAGCTTTGTAAGCCAAATGTAACTCTTGTATATACGGTTGGCTTTGATGACACCTTGTGCAACTGAGGTATCCTTTGCAGGTAATGTAATCCAGTGTGTGTTGACCTTTGATTACTTCTCTGAGACTGTCACTCACATCCTGAACTTCTGTTAAGAGGTGGTTTTAAACACACTAATGACGTGGGTTGTTTTATAAGACTCGCTCAGGAAGTCTGTGTCCTATTTATTTGTGCTGCTCATGTTTGAATATGTGATAACGCACAGTGTAGCCAAAAATGACACAGTGGTTCAGCTAGATTATTGCCATAAAGGAATCAGGCAGGCTATGCTATATAGCTATCAGAGAGTTCGTGTGGCAGGGCCTTGAACAAGAGAATTCAGTGAATACTGCAAGTCATTTTAAGCTTGATCTTTGTGGCTCAATTCACCAGACAAGTAACTCTGCAGCTAACTCATCAACGTAATTCCTTCCCTCCCTGTCAGCAGGTTCCCAAGACCCTAAACAATGGGGCTTTTCATAAGGGCCTGTTCTATGTGTGTGACAACTTTCTCAAAAGTTTGTTCTTGTCTTGCATTGTAATTTTGCAGCAGCAGATGCTGATCAGAGTCTTCCTTGTTGTAGTAGTCAGTCTAGTAAACTTGTGTGTGCAGGTGAAATACACTTCCTTAAGCATAAATAGTGTGGGGTTTTTTCCCCCCAGATGTGAATTTTAAGGTTTATTTTCACGTGTTAATGAGAATTCATGTTGTATGATCTAAGATGTGAAACTCTGCCTTATTTTTAAGGTAGATTCTACTTAGCAGGTTTCTTCTATTCTCTACAAACCCACTACTTGCTGTGGTTTTCTTTCTTCTGAAGTCTCAGGTGGATGTGTTTTCCCTAGCTGAATTTTCTGTGTGGACCTTTTTTAGCCTTCCAGATCGATCTCCATTTCTTCTATTTTGACCTTCTATCCATGAGTTAAAACCAGTCATGGTTGCTTGCTTTGGTACAGGGTGGTAAAAGCACTTCTATGTTAATGGCATGCAGCCTCTTAGGCAGGAGTGGAAGGGGGGAAAATAGAAAGGATGGTCCACAACAAAGTCTATTGAATTCTGGAATATTGCAAAATTTTTCTAATATATTGGTATTAAACGCTCTGCTGGGTATAAAGCCAACCCTCTGTGGGGCAGGAGGAATTGTGTTCTCTAAAACTTTATGGCACAGTTATGCATTAGTTTGTTTTGTTTTACCTTTAGTAGTTGGGATTTTTATTTTTTTTTTTTTAAAGGAAACCATCCTAGTCTCTTCACTCGTGAGTTTTCAGAGGAGCAGTAAGGTTTTTTTGCTGCACGTTGATCTGAGCACTGCAGACATAAAAACCTTGACTGTATTAAAGTTGGCTTTGTATTACCTTGGAAGTGTCGTAATTCTAGGGTTTGTAGCATAACCACCAGGCATCATGCCAGTGCTGCAGTTCAGTATACTTTGATTCCCTCTTATGTCAGCTGTTTGGCTTATCTGCATTATAACTGGGGGTAGGATGTTCAAAATCTGGTGACAGAAGTCAAGAAGCAGCTGAATCTACTGAGAATTTGCTCTTTGGGCAGCCTGCAGATTAGACTGACAGTGCCACACTTACAGTCATGTTACTGCAACCGCAAGCTTGAACCTGGGCACCCTCACTATGATACCTCCATGGGTAAGTGCTGACTGTCAGGAAACCTGGATGAAACACAGTAGTGTTTGTGCCCATGATGAAAATTTAATTTAGTCTATGTAGATAAAAAAGCTGTAGTCTAAAGGCTTGCAATTCAGAGATCGTTTAGGAAGCTGCTTGTTCTTGCCTCTCATCGGAGACCTGATGACTGGCTGTGTAAGCAGCCTATCTCATGGCACGTGCAGTCAGCTGGCTTACTTGAAGCCACCTTGTTTAAGCTAACCTTTCTTTTGACTTCACACAGAGAGAGACAAGAGGCACTATGCAGGCAGACAGCATCTAATAAAAGAGAGAAAATGGTTGCTGCCTTCAGCAGAGTCTGTTGTTTGGCTAATGTGAGCTTTTTCTCAGTTCTGCTCCATTGCAGGCCACTGGCCTTTAAACTAATGTGTTTGACTTTGCTTTGTAACACAGTGCATGAGCCAGCAGCAGTTCAGGAGTAGAAGCCATAATCTTGTGAATGTTTCTGCCCTCTCAGAGCCTTTATTTTTACTGTGGGAGTGCCACTTCTTTGCTTCTTTCTGTTGCCAAAGCAAAACTGCTTGAACCATTTTTTTTTTTCTTAATCTCATTTTTTTTTTCCTAATTAGAACAGAGAGGAAGAGGAGGGAGAGTGCTAGAATTCTGTAGAACAAAAGCCCACCAACTACAATATTTTAATCCAGACTGTTTACTTGTGACAAAACAGATGTGTGAACAGGCAATTCAAACTGGCCAAGCAAAAATCAGTCCTAGAATATCTGGGAGTTTCAGGGATATCTCTGTAATGGGCTTTTTGTGGCTTCTTTGAAATTAATTTTTACGGTTTTAAAAACCCAGGTTAATAAGCTTCATTCCTGTATCAGTTTTACTTTTGTGCATCACCCAGGAGACTACCAGGTTTATAACTTAAAAAAGAGGTGAATTCTTGACTACTAAATCAACTCTGGCATATAGTGTCTCCAGAGAATGTTCTCAGCCTCGTGTGCCTTGCAGCAATTTGTGGTATTTTATTTGTTTAAAGAGTTTTATATTTCATATTATTGAGCACATTTCTGTACTGTGGTCCACATGCCTGAGGCTTCTTGGTGGCTTGATAAGAGTATGCTAGAGTAGGTCAGAGGCTGTGTAGTTCTGCTTTTTGACAGAGGAACTGTTTGATTTTTTTTCTAGCTTCTCTTATTCTTTTCTAGAATCAAATATCTCATCATTCTTTAGTCTAGAGAAGAGAAGACTGAGAGGGGATTTGATAAATGTTTATAAATATGAGGCCTGAGTGTCAAGAGGAAAGGGACAGCCTCGTCTCAGTTGTGCTCTGTGATAGGACAAGGGGGAATCGATATAAGCCGAAGCACAGAAGGTTCCACCTTAAC
>VWZY01009386.1:0-58256 GCA_013399075.1 Chloroceryle aenea
TCTGTGATTCTGTGGTTCTATGAAATAGTGAAGAGGAGCTGCTGGGAAGAGGGAGGGGAGTAGTTGACAGGGCTTTAGCTGATGAGAGGCCAAAACTGTCACGTGCACTATTTGTAGGACACTGCCTGGATTTGGAAAGGGGGTGAAGGGCACCTCTGAGACCTGCTTGGGCATGGCTGATGACAACCTGGTTCTTTGTTCTCCGTCTTGATATGTATGGAGCATGGCTGTGAAGCAGGGCTGGCACCACCTTCTCCCCCCCGTTAGTGTTGGAGGGCTGAGGCCTGGTGGTGAGGTTGGACTGGTGGTGAGGAAAGGCTGGACCTCATGCCAGGAGGCTCCCTGGGGAGCGAAGAGGTCCCCAAGGCTGGGGTGCTATGGTGGATGGAGGAGGTGGTTACAAGGAGAGTGGTTGTCTGTCCTACATGACCACTTTGGCCTCCAAGGGCTCATCCTGCATCTGAGCAGCAGAAAAAGCATCTGGGTTATTTGGAAAGCACAAAAGCTTTGTCTGAGGGCTCTGGGATAGCCAACCAAACAGGAGTGCGGACTGCTTGGCTGGAGGCTGTTCCTACCGGCTGGCTTGGTTTCCTTGGGCTGTCCTCCCCATCTGCAGGAAGCTCTGAACAATGCCCAAGACATGAGCACCCCACCCCAGAGACCACTGACCATGGGGCTCTGAGGAGACCCCGTGCTGATCCCAGCCCCTTCAGGTGGCTTCCTGGTGGAGAGCCCTGGGATGCTGCCCAGTGCCCACCCTCTCCTCCGTGCCCTCTGTGGTGTTCGCAAGAGAAACCACCCAGGGGGAGCTGAATTGAGCTACCGAGGGCAGGGGGCAAAGGGTGGGCAAGGTAACAAAGGGGACTTTTCTCCATAGACACACCACTCCGGGCCTGACATCCTTACCAAACATCTGGAGATGCTTTGGAAGTGTGGTCTGTTGCTCCTGCATGTCTGAGCGCTTTGCTAATGCCCTTTGCAGCTCTTTCGATGTCTCGTTGCCTCTCGCTCCAAGGCGTATTTTTAGCACGGGGCTGCATCTGGTCCGGCTGCTCCTCTCCTTGTGAGTCCTCCAGGGCAGATAAGGGAGCCGGGAGGAAACAATCGTGGCCTCAGTTATTTTTGGCTCTGAGAAGATCTTTATTAACAGCATGACTTTGTAATAAACAAAATACCCCTTCATTCGAGGAGGAGGGGAAACAATCAGTCCATTTATCCCCTGCGCTAACGAGGCTGCAGAGAAGGAGCTAATGGGAGCTCCACTGACAAAGCAGATGATGGGCTCCAGAACAACATTGCTATTCTGGGAAGGGCAGGAAACGCTGCTGGGATGGGATGCTGAGTTTCCTCTCCGTCCTGGGGTTTGCTCCTGTGAGCTGGTGCTGCCTCCTTGGCCAGCTGGGAGAGGGCAGAGCCATGTGTGCCTGCAGGTTGGAGCCCACCCACCTTACATGGCCTGATTTGTTGTTGGTTTGGGGGTTCTACAGCCCCTCTGGGTCTCTTCCCCACCCTGGCACAGGGTGGGCTGGAGGCTGGGGTCACCAGTGCTGCTGCTGCTGGCCATGGGGTTCTGGAGGGATCTCCCTGCACTGGGGGTCTCAGCCATCCTGTGCTTTTTTCAGGGCTGGCTGTTGGCATGGGAGCCCCTTGGACCCTCTTGCTGTGCTCACAGACCCAGTCCCCCAGTACCCCCCACAGACTGGGAATGACTAACCTACCCCTGGGGTCAATCAGAGCTTGGCTCTGACCTCTCCACAGCTCTGCCTTCCTTGGCCAGAGTTCACTCCCTGTGCCTGTGTTTAGACACTTGCCCCTTGGGATGTCTCTTTTCCACCAACCCATGGTGGGAGGCAAAAGGACCCAGAATGCAGGAAGGTCCACACTCCAAGACTGATGCTGAGCCAGAAGTGAGGTGGTGGTGCTTTTTCGGAGACTTCTGAGCATAAGCGACCCCTCTGGTATCGCACAAGTGCTGCAAGAGGTGTGGGTACCCTGGACCGGACTGATGGGACCTGACAGGGCTTTCTCAGACCCTCTAAACCAACGGTCCCACCATGTCCATGCTGGAGGGCTGGAATTTGCAGCTCCTTGGGCTCTCCCTTTCTTGATGATTACCTGAGCAGAGGTTTGCAGTGTGGTGCACAGGCCAAGGGAGCTGGGGGTGCCCTCTGGTGACAGTTGGGGACCTGCATCTGGTGTGGGAGCTGTGTCTGCAATGCCAGCCAGCAATGTGACTGGAGGGGTGGCAGGCTGGCTCTCTGCAGCTTGATGCTTCCTGGGACTAGATTTGTGATTTCAAACCAGTATGCACAAAGTGGTTTGAACCTTGTGGGCTGGTGAGGGTGGGAAGAGACAGTTTCCATGTTTCCCAAAGGGCTTAGAGCACAGAGCCATTGCTTCCCCAAGGCCTTCTAGCAGGTGGGACTGCACCACCTCATGATGGCTGCTGGAGACTTCCCACAGGACAGCAGAAACCTGCCTCTTGTGCAGCACTGCAGAAGTGCCCCCAGGATGCAGTCTGGGAAGATTTAGGCTCTGCAGTAAGAGGAGCCAAAGGAGGCTGGGTGGCTGCTGCAGATGGCACAGGGACACTGGTCAGGAAAAAGCTGGGCAAGGACAGGACCTCCTACACCACTGCCTCCCCCAGGGGGTTGTTCAGCTGTCACACTTTTCATGCCATTAAACACTGTGCAGAAACACTGTGCAGCTAAAAATGATTTTTTCTGGCTCTTCTGTTGAAGCAGCCTGGGTTCTGGAGAGCAAGAGTGAGGCTTGTTCAGGGCAGGCAAAATCACTGTGTCTCCATGCTCACTTGCCTCGGTTATCTGGAGATTTTAGGATACCCTGTGGTTTTCTCTTCTGTGCTCCACAAGGGAGGTTGGCTCTCTGGGAACAACTCATGAAGGGAACACAAGATGAGGACATCCGATAAATGTGCTTAATAGTGGGGAAGACGAGTTCTGGGACCAGCCTGTGTGGTCCTTGCTAAAGTCCTCAGGAGATGCCCTTTTTGTCAGTCCTGAGTCTGGCATCAAGATGTCATGGGGCACTGTCTCTTTGCCCCAGGAGCCAAAGCAGCAGGGGGTTTGATGTCTGCTCCCAGTGTCAACCTCAGATCTCTGCTGAGTTACTCGACTCTTTCCTGTGCAGCTGGCCAGCCTTGAAAGAGGAATTATGCCTCCTCTGGAGAGATGTGGCAGGTTTATTTATCACCAAGTGTTCTAAGCTCTGCAGATGACAGGGGCTCTCGAAGTGCAAAGCACAGTCTTGTAGGTGCATTAACTGCTTTGCTGATGCACAGCTCGATTTACCCTGCTATGTGGAGCTTTACAATTCATTCTGCTTTCTCCGACAGCTGACCTTTGCAGTTGGAAGGATATAGGATGTTCTGCAGTGGTAGCAGCTCCCTGCAGTGACCAGCCTCTTCCTTGTGACCTCAGTTCAGTGGTGGTGTCCAGGTATGACCGTTTCCTGGGAACAGTGTCCTCTGGAGTAAGAAAGGCACCAGACAGGATGGCAAACCCAGGTTTTACTCGTATTTACATGTCAGAAATGAGACAGTGGGGTTTGGGGATTGCAGGGGGTGGTGGTCAAGTTGCCTGACCTGACGGAGGCTTGGCAACTTTTCTGGAGGAGCAGGTAGGCCCTGGACTCACAGATGGGACCCACAGCGGTGCAGGACCACCTCTCAAGAGTCCCCAGCTGTGTTGTCCCACTCGTCCAGGCATTTTCATGTGCTGGTAAAGCAGTTTGAGTGAGTGACAGCTCTTCCAGTGGTGACCCCCTTCCATGTGACGTCTGTGTGACATCTCCAGTGAATGCTGGGGTCTGCTACAGTGGCTGGAGGAACAAGGGAGAGCAGCAGAGAATTCAAGTAGGGCCTGAATTCTTATCTGTTTGCATCTGCTTAGTCTTGCACTATTCTGGAAGCCTTAGATGTGGTCAGGGCTCTGGAGGAGGTGGGGAGAGCTGGCAGGCAGACAAGCATGACTGGAGCTCTGGGGATGTCATTTCCAATCAAGTGATCCCCCACAAGCTGGGTAAACATCCTTTGATTTGAGCAATGCTCCAGCAGACAAAGAGATCCTGTCGTTGTCCTGTACCAGCACCATCACGCCGTTGTTCCAGTTCCAGCTCAACCCAAATCTGACCCTCCCAGTACAACCCACAAAAATAACCTCGTTGGACTCCACGCTGCTATGTTGGCTCTAGAGGGGAGGGAGGGTTTTCTTGTTTTTCTCCCAGAGTGGTGATGAATGGGGCAATGGCTTTTGGAAATGTGGCTGGGGTTGTGAGGGAGCTGAGCCCAAGAGGCTGTGATACTGCAGCCCCACCGCACAAGTCTTGTGGCCCTAACCCCTGCAAGAGCAGATGTTTCCCACCAGAGAGTCGAGGTGGTGGCTCAGGTGCACCTGTACTTCTCCAGGAAAGTCTTTTCTGCTGGTCCCAGCTCCAGTGTCCCCTGTCTGAAGCCTCTCAGGGTGCTGGGTGGGAGCTGGGGTGAACCTGACTTGTCCCACACTCCGGGGCTCTGATTTTGATGGGCTAAACCTCTGCCTAGATGTTGCTGGGCTGGTTCTGGTGGCCAGGCTGTCCAGAGCTACATCCTGGGTTTTGTAAGGTGACCCATGGCCATGAGGATAAGGACAACCTATATTTCCCATGTTTTGCCTTCAGCTAGAGATATTTATCCTTGGCCATGCCTTTGTGCCAGACTCTTTGGCCCTCTGGATGTTTCTGTTCCTTGTTTCTCATCTCCCACCCCGCTGGGTGACCTTCACCCCCAGCTGAGGAGGAAGCTGTGCAGCATAATGCAAAATACCAGGTGGGAAATAACACCAGGATAGGAAAAAATGCCATTGCTCTGTCCTTGGGGGAGCAGAGTAACACACGCCTTCCTCTGAGACCCTGGCAAGAGGCCACCTCTGCAGAAAGGAAAATGTACTGTACATCCGTGTGCAGAGTGAGACCTGGGGGAATGATGCAGCTACTGAATCACAGCATCACAGAATCACAGAATGGTGGGGGTGGAAGGGACCTCTGGAGATTATTGAGTCCAACCCCCCTGCCAGAGCAGGGTCACCCAGGGCAGCCCACACAGCAACAGAACCAGGGGGGGCTGGAAAGTCTCCAGAGCAGGAGACTCCACAACCTCTCTGGGCAGCCTGGGCCAGGCTCTGTCACTGGAACAGGGAAGAAGTTTCTCCTCCTGTTGAGGTGGAACCTTCTATGCTCAAGTTTATACCCAGTGTTCCTTGTCCTGTTGCTGGGCACCACAGAAAAGAGATTGGCCCCTTCCATTGGACACCCACCCCTCAGATGTTGATAGACATTGATAAGATCCCCTCTCAGCCTCCTCTTCTGGACTAAACAGCCCCAGTTCCCTCAGTCTTTCTTCACAGGGGAGATGCTCAAGTCCCTTCATCTTCCTCGTAGTGAAGATCAAACATGTTGCAGTCAGGGCTAATAGCTCAGGCTTTGCTCCCCACGTGTGAGGTGAACACCCTTACAGGACAGGCTCTTGGCTGGGATCCAAATAGCCCATCATCTGCTTCTCATGCAGCTTCCAGGCCTGAGGCTTCCTAGGCCAGGAGGGACCATTGGTGGCACGGGATGGGCTCTGGCATAGTGAGGCTCCAGTGGCTCCTCCCTTGCAGCAGCCGGGGTGTGCCTGTTACAACGACCTCGTCGGTGCAGCTCCAGGAGATCACCCTACATCTGGTACGGTCACTTCAGGTACTGCCCGTGGGTATGAGTGTCTGGGGAGCTGTAGCCAGGCCACAGCTTTGTTTATGGCCCTAACGCTTGGGCTTAGCACTGGGTTCCTGCACATAGACGTTGGCATCTAGTACCTTCAGAGGTGACCTGTGCTGTCTAACCTGACTTCCATCTTCAGATCAGATCTACAGGAGCCCTGGGATGGAACATGGGTACTCAACTACCCTGCTGTGTCTGAAACAGCACTGGGTGCCCAAGTTCAAGAACCCGACTTCCACCTCGGGTTGCGGGACTGTGTGTTCTCCATGTAGAGTCTGTGGTTTGACAACGGGGGAAGTTCTAGAGGCTGCAGTCAAGGCAGGTCAAAGCCTGTAGGGTATCAGCAAGGTTGCTCGGTCCCTCCAGTTCATCCTGCCTCAGACAGGAGAGGAAGGGCTCTCCCGGAATGAATGAGCAATAAACTTGAAACAAAGAAGAGGAAATATTTCTTCACTCAGCATGTGCACAGCCTGAGGAATTTACTGCAGAGGGGTGGGTAATGGATGCTGGGTTTGGATTGGAAAGGAGGTTGGAGCCTTTAAAGCTGCATTTCTGGTCCCAGAGACTCCCAGAGGGTTAATGTGTCTCCTGGCCATGACTAGGGAAGAGGGTGTCTCTGGGGACCCATGGCCCCGCAATGACCGGATGGGGAGCAAAGCATCATTTCTCTGCAGAGTGACGTGTCAGCTGGTGTCACAGCAGCCCCCTGAGGTCAGGTTAAGGGTGAGAGGCTCTTACCCCAGTGTCTCCAGAGAGAGGCTGATTTCCATCACAGCCGGTCTCAGGACAGCATCACAGGAGGCACCTGGGTTAGACCCGTTTTGCACAAAGCTGTTGAGTTATGGTGGGCTATTTTTGTGAGTGGAAAAGTGGGGAAGGGACTGAGGTATAGTATGAGTGTGGTCACTCGGGTGGAGAGGGACATTTCCAATCAGCTTGTTGATAAGTCTAGTGAAGTGCAAGGGCAGTCGATAGTCGGATGTGTTTAGAGCAGTGTTAGAAACATCTCCCAGTAAATTGAGGAAACAAGGCATCCCCTGGGGAAGTGGGTATATGGTTCCTGGATCTGCATTCAGACTCATTGCAGAGAAAGTAATTTGTAAGAAGGTGAGGGAGTGATCTTAATCCTGGGTCCTGATCAGTGACCATGAGCTTGATAGCAGAAACTCTGAGCAGGAGACTTGGCCACAGGCTCAGGCACTGCACGACCGGCAGATAGCAGAGAAGGAGAGAAGCCTTTGGCTCATCTTGGTGGAGACAAGCCTGGACTCCTTTCATTTCTGTCTCTCTTGATACCATCTGTGAAAGTGTTGCTTTGATTTGACCCTTGAGAATAGATCTTTGCTTGGCTTATGCTGATGGTAACTTTCCAGCTGGCTGCCAGACATTCCCTCCCTCTGGGCACAGCGATCCCTAAAATCAGGTCCTGGGTGTCTCCTGACATCCCAGCAGACCACTGCTATCTATTGTGGAGAGGTACAAACTGTCTGATCTCTGCTTTGGGAGCTCAAATGCCGGTGCTGTGCCTAAAAGAAGATGGGATGGGGGAGCTGCTTGACGTGCAGCAGGCGAGCTGCAGCACAGAGATAGGGAGCAGGGTGTTTTGGTCTTGCTCAGGACCTTGGATTCTCTCTGTGGAAGCCTTTTGGAAGTATTTTAGTGCAGGTGTGAACTGGTGGGTGCCAGGGAGAAGGCAGGTTGGGCTGAGATGGCCACCACTGTACCCATCAGTCCTCGCTGCAGTGCACAAGGCACCGGCAACATTTCCAGGGGCTGCCCAGAAGTGGAGGAATGAGAATAGATAAAGCCCAGCACTTTCCAGAGGAGATGGAGGTCTTGGCAGCTCTGGGGAAGCTGGACCCACTGGAGCTGAGCTGTGAATGACTGCTGGGGTGCAGCACTACGGGATGGGAGGGGCAAATGAGGCTGTGGATGGAGAGAGGCAGTGTCTCCAGCACAGCCTGGAACCCTTGCTCCCATATTGCTGCTTCCAGCTGAGCATCTTATGCAATGCAGAGGCATGTGATGCTGGTTGACCTTCTCAGCTTTGGATAGCCTGAGGATGTCTCAGTGCATCACTCAGCACTGCAGCCATAGGGAAATGCATCAGAGAAGAGGATGTGACAAATAGCTAGCTAAGTTCTCACAGCCCTGTTTCCTACAGTGTTGTCCCATCAGGACTGGGAGCAGTGAGTCTGGAGAGGAGTCCCAGGAGCATGGGAAACGTGCAATGTAAAGGCAGCCAGGCCTTGGCAGAATCCTGGGTTTCAGTGTTTTTTTGCTACTCCAGCATGAGCGTCAGGAAAGAGATAAACTGCAGACTTACCAATCTGCAGACTTTGTGCCAATCCATTGCCTTTCGTTTGTGAGCACAGAGACAGTTTTAGCAGTGATACATTTCTGCCCATTGATGTTTTCTTTGTGGATCCCCTGTGTCACAAGGGTTTAAGTTTTTCTCTGCCAGCCCAAACCAAAAAACCATGGAATCATAGATTCATAGAATGGTTTGAGTTGGAAGGGACCTTAAAGATCATCCAGTTCCAACCCCCTGCCATGGACAGGGACACCTCCCACTAAATTAGGCTGCTCAAAGCCCCATCCAGCCTGATCTTGAACACTTCCAGTGATGCAGCATCCAACAGTTCCCTGGGTGATACGCTTCAGTGTCTCACCACCCTCTGAGTGAAGAATTTCTTCCTATTTTCTAACCTAAACCTCCCCTCTTCCAGTTTGAAGCCATCACCCCTTGTCCTATCACTACAAGCCCTTGTAGAAAGTCCCTCCCCATCTTTCCTGTAGCCCCCTTCAGATATTGGAGGGCTGCATTAAGGTCTCCCTGGAGTCTTCTCTTCGGGCTGAAGAACCCAAACTCTTTCAGCCTGAGGCTGATCCTCTGGGGAGAGATAGAGCTGAGACTGCTGTCCATCAATTTGTCCTCATGCTGGTGGTGCCTTCTCCATTTAAAACTGGAGGCATGGTGCAAGTAAAAGCATGAATGCCAAGGATTCCCCAAGATACTTTAACAGCCCGGTGAAAAACTGCGTGTCTCCAAACACACGTAGCTGCTACAGCTCAAGGGTGCCACTTCAGATCTCTGTATCAGCTCATACAGCAGTCCCAGGCTTTCAGGCTGTTGTATAAATCTGCCTTCCTCATCAGGGTCGTTTGGATCCAGGTTTGCTGAGCCCCAAATGTGTGACTCGGCTCTCCCGACCATGCTCAGAGCTGAGTTTCCATGCATGTAACTTCTAATGCGTGGAGAGAGCCCCTTTCCTATGCTTCGCTTACTGCTGCTCTGCCAATTAAAACGAAATGAAAACCATAATGCCATAAAATCTGTGAAACAGTCAGAGAGGAATTATGAAATCATTTCCCCCTGATGTAAGCAAGTAATCACTCCGTCCCTCTCAGTGAAGGTACTTGTAATTTTTGTATAATTGTGCTGCTTTTCATGATGCTAGCTAACAATCCACAGCATAGTTCCTGCCATGACTCTGACTTCTTATTGCTTTTATGTGGGCATCTTTTCTATTTCTTTTGGAAATTAAAAAGTATAATTCCATGGCTGGTTTGATGCACAGATTCTAGGTGTTTACGTATTTCAACAGCAGTACTCTGTTTTCCCTAAACTTTTTATCACTGCAAAACATGATTCCCCTCATATACAGCCCGTGACTCTGCTTTCTACCCAGAGATGGGCACTTCTGTCTTATTTCTTCCCAGTGACTGGTCCAGAACACGTCTGGCAGCTACTGATAAAGCTGAAATAATGAACACCTAAACCAGATATTACATTGCAGCACCGAGGAAGGTTGCATTAGCGCAGCAGTAACACGCCAGGACTCCAGATTCAATCCCTGGCCTCTGGGGGGGTTATTTCCTCCAAAATATTGGGCAGCAAGATGTAGAGGAGAAGACAAGGCTCTCAGAGATGAGCATCTCCTGCTGGGGTGCAGGATGCTGGGCTGGCTGGGGTGTTTCTGCTCATGTGCTGAGTGCAGGGTGGGAGCCAGATGCTTTCTGCTTGGTGCTTTCTATACTCAGAGCTTGACTCAGAGCTAAGACAAGGGCACTGCACAGGAGTTTAGTCTGTTCTTTTTATGGTATTTAGAAAGGTGATGTCCCAGACTGCTAGTGACATTTACTGCCAATCAATCCATGCAGATTTTTATGCTGCCTTGCTCCCTGGCATGTTTGCTCTCACCCTGGACTCTTAGGTGTAATTCCAGTCTTTTTTTGCTGCATCTTTACTTTCAGCCTCTTTCCTCTGCTGAGATCAGCTGGAGGCTGAGATGAAGGAGAAAGAGGGAGTTGGGGAGGGAAGAAAGATGTCAAATGGGTGAAATGATGACATGTCTCTACAGCAGAGGCACAGGGGCAGCTCTGAGGTCTGGGAGTTGGGAAAACAAGGAAGAAGTCAAATTTAACCAGAAATTATAAGTGTTCATAAACAACAGGAGCCAAAAATAAAGGATTATTATTATTATTACTATTATTAATTAAATCCTGCCAGCCCTAGCTACAAGCACTCTGGCCTGACAGCTGTAATTACATTCATGTGGATTGTGCCAAACAGTGTTCACTTCAAATCCCTAGATGATGCCCTTGAACAGCCCTTGAGATCAGCCTTGGCCTGGCTTCCAGGTGTAGGGCTGGTCCCTCTGCTCTGCCCAGCACCTTCGGCTCTGAGGCTGCATCTCAGCACCACAGGTCACCTCACATGTCAGTGTGTAACCCACTGTAGGAAGCTGGGGATCCAGGTGGTCCCACTGACATTTCTGGGTCTGTTTGTGGTATCTTCCCCCTCTTCTGAGCATTGGCAGCCGAGCTCTGCTCTTCCTCCAAGTGATTCTTACTCTTCATCCTTTTTGCAGTTTATTCCAGGAGGTCGGTCTGTGGTTTGGGTTCCTTCTTGCTTTCCATAAGTCATGCAGTTCAGAAAAGCTGCTCTGCTCCAAAGCTGCAGCGTGGATGCTCATGTCCCCAGTCTCTATGTTTTTCAGGCCAAGATATGATTCTAACTCATAATGATTTTAATTTGAAAGAGGTGATTACACCTCTGTATTTAGTGTTGGTGCAGCCTCTCCGTGAGTACTGTGTGCAGTGCTCCACCATTTAACAAGGTTGTTGGGGTCCTTGAACGTGTCCAGAGGAGGACAGCAAAGCTGGTGGTAGGTCTGAGGGCAGGTCCTGGGAAGGGAGGCTGAGGACACTGCATTTGTCTAGTCTGGAGGAAAGTTGCATCAAAGGAGGTTCAGACTTGATGTGGGGAAACATTTCTTTACTGAGAGGGTGGCCAAGCACTGGAACAGGGTCTCCAGAGCGCTGAGCAATGCCCCAGGCCTGTCAGGGTTTACAAGGCGTTTAACAATGCCCTTAACAACATGATTTNTCCGTGAGTACTGTGTGCAGTGCTCCACCATTTAACAAGGTTGTTGGGGTCCTTGAACGTGTCCAGAGGAGGACAGCAAAGCTGGTGGTAGGTCTGAGGGCAGGTCCTGGGAAGGGAGGCTGAGGACACTGCATTTGTCTAGTCTGGAGGAAAGTTGCATCAAAGGAGGTTCAGACTTGATGTGGGGAAACATTTCTTTACTGAGAGGGTGGCCAAGCACTGGAACAGGGTCTCCAGAGCGCTGAGCAATGCCCCAGGCCTGTCAGGGTTTACAAGGCGTTTAACAATGCCCTTAACAACATGATTTAGCTTTTGGTCAGCCCTGTGGTGGTCAGGCAGTTGGACCAGACAATTATTGTAGGTCCCTTCCAACTGGTCTATTCTATTCTGTGAGCGAGTGAAGTTAAAAATCTGAAGGAAACCCCAAAATGTTGGCATTTACCCCCAACTGATTTCCGCTCAGTAACATGGAGCTGAGTCTTGCTGCTCGTGTCAGAACATAAACATTTAGTGCAATCACAGGTCTATTGAGCATGTGCCCAGAACATCAGATTTAATATGCTGTTGAATTAGAACATTGTTACTAAGCCATTAATTTCAAACACTGAAGTGAGCAGCCTATAAACTCACAATGAAACTGCCCTGCAAGAAAGGAGAAATTAGAAATCAGTTGTTGTGTTTTGGCCTGCTCTTAAGTTCCAATGTGACCACAGTACTCAGATAGGAACTTTCTCCCAGAACAATTTGACTACTCTGTGGTGAGGTTTCATTCTGAAACCCATTTTCCCACATACTCCCTCTCTCACCTTGTGGCTCCACCTGAAGCCCAGGGCTGGGGGAGGAGGAGGAGGGTGTGCCTCAGGAGGGCTGGTTCACTCTCTAGTCCTGCAGCTGTTTCTCCTTGTGATGGTCAAACTCCTCAACCCAGGTTGGCTTAGCTCCACTTGAAAGGCTTTGTGCATTTCTTAAATACTTGGCTAAACACCATGTTCCTCTTCTTCAGAGCTTGGCATGGCCTCAGGGCTTAATCAATATTGTGGTTACTTTTCACTGCCCATTACTTTTCTAGGGTACAGCCTGGAAAATGAAGCTTTTCTACATGACCATCATCTGCAGAGGAACAACCTTTGCAGTAAAGACATGAAGCAGTTGCCTGCTGTTCCTGGATGACAATCACGTTTATCAGGTACCAAGCTTGGAGGAGTGTTTTATTTCTGTCCCTGTTGTAATGAGGAGCCTTTTATTCTGGCTGCAGAGGTCAGGTCTATCTCCTCATGCCTTCAAAATCCATCCCACCACTTTGGGGCCAAGATGTGCAATTCAGCAATGGGGCCTGGCAGCAGGAGCCGTTGCTACCATGTTCACCAGGGAACAGACCAAGCAAGTGTGGACACTGCCTCTTCTCTGCTCTGCAGAGGATAGATTAAGGTTGAGTCTCAAGCAAGACAGGGCTTGAAGAATCTGATTTTGTAGCAGTCCTGGTCATGGGGAGAAAGTTCCTGGACTCAGCACTTGCCTTTGGTGATTGTGTTCACCAGCTGCTTTGCCAAAGGGCTTGGCTGGTTTGCTGTAAATAACTTCTGGAGCCTGACTGTCGTGTCCAAGCCTGTGACGGCAAACTGTGGTAATTGACTTCTAAGCATATGATCTCACTGGCTCCCATCCACTGCAAAAATACCTCAGGAAGGACCCAGTGATCAGGAACTGCCCTGCATAGTCAGGTCACTTACAGTCTTCTAACAGCATACAGACAAGAGCAGACAGGCATTATCTGGCCACAAAACACTGCTGCTGAGGGATGTTTGGAGTCCAGCAGAATCCACATGACCAGGGAAATTGAGAACTGAGGCTGGAAGCTTGGCTTCTGCTTCAGCCCCAAGAAACATCCCAAAGACATGACTTCCAGAGCTTCACGCCAGGCAGAGCATTGGCCAAGGGTCATCTTCCCTTGCTCTTTCTGCCTCAAGAGCTTTCTTACCTTCTGTAGATCCTTCCTGCCAGGGGACCCCTCATTCCTGTGATGCTCTTACATCTTACAGCTGTTGTCAGCTACACTCCTGACTCTGCTCTGTGAGGACTGGTGATAAAGGGAGGTTGCTCTGGTTGCTGCTTGTGCCCTCTTTGATCATTTTTGTTCTTCATCGTCCCATAGACTGCTTGTGTGAAATGAGTTACTAGACAGGCTTACCAGCTACCATCCGAGACATGCTGGACAGGGAACCTTCTCTCCTAACTTTCTTCCAGGTAGCAGACAGCCCTCAGAATACTATTCCAAACCCACATTCAGCTCAGTTCATAGGGGATCAATGGGAGGTCACCTGGGTTGTGCTCATTTCTTAAGTAAAGGAAGGCGAAGGACTAGAGGAAGGACCTTTCCTCTGATTCAACCCCATCTCATCTCCTCATGGATTAGTGTGAGGTTCACCAGTCTGGAGGGAAGCAGTCCTTGAGCTGGATCTTAGTGGGTACCTGCCAGAAGGGGCAACCAGATGTGGCAGGTCAGGAGAGCTGTCCTCTTCCCCACCTCCTTTTGGTTACAGAACTTCACAAGTCCATTTGTCCAGAAAGGGAAGCTTGAAAAAGCCTCTGGAAGTCCTTCATAGGAACTGACATGTCAGGGATATGTGGGTCAGGGGTCTGGAGGAGGGGGACTGGTGTGAATTGGTGGAGAAGGAGCTGCAGGGGAGGAAGGTCAGGGTTAAAAGATGCTGATGACTGAGGAGAGAGGGAGTTTCCGTGGCAGAGAGTTGCGCTGCGTGCTGCCTGTACCCGCCTGGTGATATTAATCACTTGATTTCACCAACATTGGAAAGAGTAGATCCCTCCCCCTGTGATAAAATTATCAGAAAATTCAACAGCTCCAGTTTAGCCAGAGCCGAAAAACTCATTCTGGAAACCCTGCTCCATTTTTCAATGTCTTTATGCCTTTGAAACCAGCTCTTGCTTTTACTGAGATGACTCTCCCCTCCCGAAGAGCACCAGCCCTTCTCCCAAACCATATGAATCACTTTGGCCTCGGGGAACTGCCACAAGTCACTTGAGCAGCTAAAAATATCTGAGGAAGCAGGACAAAAATACGCATTTCTGCTGCTGTAACGCAAGGCTAGGAGGGCACGCACCCAATTAATGTGTTCCCCTTTCTGCTGTTCTATTCCCTCGGGTTTGTTCGTTAATGAAAGCAGATCTGAAAGGACACAGACGTTTGTAGGAGGCTTTTTGGAAAGTTGCTTTTCAGGGGAAGATGAAACACACCACTTGTGTGCTTCAAAGGTGGCCCCCAGTTCTGATTCCCAGTGTCTCCTGGCTCAGCTGTCAGCAGTATGGGGGTTTCTTCCAGAGTGATAAATGGAGCCTTGCTAACAAAGGAGAGCTGAGCACCTTCTGAGGGCTCGTCTTGGTGGCTGATGGTGCTCTTGACAGTCTGCTTTGGCCTTCAAGTCTGGGTGCTATGAAGTGTAGCTGTGATTCACCCCCATGCGAGCTGCCTTCCAGGAGTGTGTGTGTTTATCTGAACCCTTCCTGCCTGGAAGATTTCATCCCAACAACTTGTAAATGAGAAACTACAGCAGCAAGGGGACAGAAGAGGCATGAACAGCCGTGCCTCTGGCTGTTGTGTGTGATGAGCCTCCTCACAGATGCTTTACCCATTTGCTGGTACATGGGCCTTGCAATGAGTCTCTTTGTGTATCTGGGGGCTGATGATGGGTCTGCACAGAGAAGGAGTTGTGGTGATCCCCCAGGCTGCCCTATGCTGTATGGCCAGGAAAAAAGTCCAATGTCCCCCATATCTCCACAGGTCCAAATCAGCCAGAAATAAGTCAGTCTGTCTGGAAAATACACTTTTATTTTCTTGCAATATTAAATCCCCTTCCCCAGCCTGGGGTGGGGGGTGCATTATCTCAGCCCATGTGCACAGACAGCCTCCAGCTGAAGGCAGATTTCTCCTGCAATCACTTCTATTTCATTGTATGCCTTGAATTTACAACATGGTGCTGGTTTCCTCTTGTGTCTCTTTAAAATGAGCCTGGTTGTGTAGCTCAGATGGAAACATCTGCATGGGAGATGTTTACAGTCAGACTGATGAGTCTGTCCCTGCACGTCCTCGAGAGTCTATGCTATCAAAAGACAATATGTCATCACTCCCAACAATCCCACATCAGTACTGGGAGGCTGCCAGTACAGTGTGAAATCAAGTCCGTAGAATCCATCCGTCCTGCATGCTCTGAGAAATGTCACCTAAGTGATGAAAACTCAACTAGACTCTGAATTCTGATGCTTCATGTGTAAACACGTATAAGAAAGTGTTTCCAGCAGAGGATGGACGTGGATTGTTGTTGCAGTGGCTATAATGTGTGACTGCCTACGCCAAAGATAACACACACTCTCCATGCTGGGTGCTGTATATAGAATACATAGTTAGGCTTTATAACAGCTTGGAAGAATGTCATGTCCCAAATGGAAACTAGTTACAGTGAAGTAGATTGGCTGCTCCTCAACTTCTGAAGCAAGAGATGCTGAAATGATAGGGGGAAGACATTTAGGTTGGGAGAAGTAGAAAAAAATATTTTGAGTGAGGCTGCAAACAAACCAAAGAATAATAAAAAAAAAAATATTTGGAAATGGTCAGATAAACATCCTCCATGATGATATTTCCAGACACTGGATCTGTGGTCCAAAGCTGGCCTGGATTTGTTTATGCTGGAAACAGTCATATCCGAGTTGAGGATTATTGCATTTACTTCCAGAAATAGCTAGAGAATACAACCACCCAACTTCATCGCTGGTACAAAGGTTATAGCTGCCGGACAAGGCATACCAGAGGTCCCCAGACAGCTAATGCCCATGGACTGATGTCATCAATGTCAGTGTTTTGCTTGACATTGCAGGAATGTGTCTTTGAGTACAGGATGCATGGCATCTCCTTAATTCACAGGAATTTGGGTAAATTATTAAAGCTTTTTTGACTGTGATTTTTAGCTGATTCCACCATTCTCCCTCTTAGTTGCTGGAGTTATTACTGCGTGTACCCAGGTCCCTTGTAATGAGGCGAGGTCTGTACACTGGAGCAGACTGATCCAGGCTGCTGCAGCCTCATTTTCTCCAAGAAAACACCACCAAAATAGAAAGCAAAGAAAAACAACCCATTTAAGCCCTTTTATCCCATTAGCATTTGCTTTATTTAGGTAGTTCTTGATTCCCCCTCCCCAAAGGCAGGTGGGGGAGAGGCCAGAGCTGCAGGTCCTGCTGGCGAGCTCAGGGCCAGCTGGTGCTCGCCGGCACGCGGCCAAGTAGCCCAGGCACTGGGCTCAGCAAAAATAAACAAGACATGCAGGTCCAATCTGTTTGCCCCATGCTGGCCCATGGGAGAGAAGTTGTTTTTTTGTTTTTTTTTTCCCTCAGGAAGAACTCACTGGGATCAAGAAAGACGTTAATAAGCCAAAGGGAGACTGTCTCGCTTCACCGTACGGCCTGGCACCCTTCCAGCCCAGGCTGTTATTAAATTGCCCAGAAAAGAGGAGGAAAGAACCCCGCACGCCAGTGCTGCTGGCAGCCCTTGTCTCTGATTTGTGCCAATCAGCCCTGAAACAAGAGCCAGGCAGCAGGACACCTCTGTCGAGCTGAACGTCTCGTGCAGGGATCTGGCTTCACAGCTCCCCGTGGACCCCGCTCCGTGTCATGACGCAGAGCCAGATGGCAAACGTGGCTGGCAGGCTCCTGTGGGCAATGGCCCTGCCAGAGCTTTGACCCCAGGAGCACAGAGGGGGCAGTTTGGTGCAAAGTGGGGTGGAACCTCTCGATTGGCTCAAATTCAGGATTATTTTCTGTGGGCAGCCAAGGGGCTCTGCAGCTCATGCACCCCACGTGCCCAGGCTGTCTCTGCTGGTGGCACCTGCTCAGGGACAAGGCATTGTGGTTCCCCTCAACGCACCTGGGTTACTGTCCCCTCTGCAAAACGACCTCTGATTGAAAGAGCAGCTTGGAGGTGATGGTTTGTTTAAGGCACAACTGCCACGGATGCATCAGGGAGGAGGTATCTGGAAGGGCTCACGGGTGGCAGCAGAGCTCTCCTGCCCGTCGATATCTTATTCAGAAGGCTCATTGTCGGGATGACCATGAGGCTTCCACTCATATTTTCTTTGTTTTCCTTTTTTTTCTATCGATCCATAAAGCACTTTATATGGACAAATGATGTTAGTTTGAGATGTCCTCTAGCAGAAAGGGTATTTTTTAGCAGGTTATTGCAGTCTGTCTGCTTGTACATGGCACACATAGAGACCTCCAAAACCGCCGTGGGGGATCCCTGAGTAACAGAGAGAACTGGGATTCGCAGTTTCATAATTAGATCCTTCCATGGTTCACAACTCTTAAACCATGTGCATGCTCGCTCTTGATCTGCAGAGGTCCCCAGCAAGCCTGCTCTAAAATGTCATCATTTTTACAATGTTTATGATTTCCAGAAGAGTCAGTATGCATTTCAGAGACAATGACTGCATCAGGTTAAGTGAATTTCATTTACTGAAATCACTGTGAAGTCAGGTGTTTCTGAGAGACAACACGTACAGCCAATCTACATCCCACCCTACTTCTGCTCTGCAGCGTTGTTGCTTCTCTCTTAAAGCCAACACTATGGCCATGGAATTTGTTGTCAGTCCTTGGCTGTAATGTACACTTTAGTGAATGCCTGTTATAGATTTTGTCACGGAAAGATTGATGTAGTCTCATTTTAAAAGTATTATTATGCATTTTAAAATGAAGACTGCAAACCTTCAGCACTTGCATACCAAGCACTTTCCATCTCTCTTGCCATCTGTATTGTATTAAAGAACATAAAGACTTCAGCTGTGCTGTTCCTGCTGAACACGCTGGGATGGATTTCCTAGGAAGAGGCCATTTCACGATGGGCTGCCTCAACATTTCTTTGTATTTAATAGGCAAAAAGATCCCAAATCCTCTGCAGTTCTTAAGCCCTTTTGCTAAACTAATTCATAAACTTCTGTTATTCAGCACTGAAGATTGCACAACCAATTTATACCATATTTTGTGGTTGGCATATGTGAATTGAGCACTTAGAAGCAAATATTCAGTGCGCTTTTTTTTCTCTTGCTTTTTTTTTTCTCTTCCCTGTTTAATTTCTGGACCAAATGGGAGCTGGGGTTGTTTAGTCTGGAGAAGAGAAGGCTCAGAGGTGACCTCATCACTCTCTTTAGCTACCTGAAGGGAAGTTATAGCCAGGTGGGGGTTGGTCTCTTCTCCCAGGCAACCAACAACAGGACAAGGGGACATGGGCTCCAGCTCTGCCAGGGGAAGTTTAGGTTAGATGTTAGGAAGAAATTCTTTACCGAGAGGGTAATCAGGCATTGGAACGGCCTGCCCAGAGAGGTGGTGGATTCACCATCCCTGGAGGTTTTTAAAAAGAGACTGGACATGGCCCTTAGTGCCATGATATAGTAATTGGAGTTGGATCAGGGGTTGGACTCGATGATCTTGGAGGTCTTTTCCAACCCAATCTATTCTATGATTCTATGACTTTGAAAATTAAAATTTTGGTGGCAAACAATGAAACATTCAAAACATATGACTGAAGTTCTTTTCACATTTTCAACTATTCCTAGTACTGTTTCATCCTTGAAAATAATTAGGCAATAGATTGTCCCCCTCTGAGTTAAGTTGTAATGACATATTTAAAGTGCTTTGAAATCCTCATGGTTTGAGCCTCCACAACTACAAAGAAAAGTATGAATATTTTAGCCAAGTCTTCAGATTTCTCCTCCAAGGACCAGTTAATACATTGTTGGTAAAGATGAAGCTTTTGCCCTACCACAGAGTATCATTTTAGCCATGGAAAACAACTGTACTTAATTGATTGTCACAGCTGGATATCTCCATGAAGGATTACAGACAGCAATGCAGGACACATCCGTGTCTTCTGCAGCGGTCAGTTGCTCGGTTTTATGTTTTGTTATTTCTTAGCAACAAAAGGAAGTTCGAAGAACTTTTCTTCTTACAAATTGCACTAGAATTGTTTTTATGATCCTCTTTTACACTTGCCAGTGGACCACGAGCATTTGAAAAATTTCCTGTGCTCATACTGCGAGATGCCTTTTGCCTGTGACCACCATCCGTGCTCACCCTTGTGCAATCCCTTATCCGGAGCCGTGGAGAATGCAACACTTGAAGATACCAACCTGTAGATGGTAATTGCACTGCAGACAGTCACGGTCTACACTGGGATGTATACAGGACCATCGCTTTGCCAGCTGCAGGTACCCAGTCAGTGCTTACTGCAGCCGTTGGCCATGCCCTGCTCGTGCTCTGACTGGAGCAAACACTGGTAAAAGGGTTCATGCTGCGCAAGCTTCGGTTGCTGTTCTTTTGGTCAGGCTGGGGTTGTCCTCTCACTCGGATATCTGCTGGGGCACTGAGGAGTCTAAGTGCATCTAGTGGATATTCCTGGTTTTCTGAGCTAGTCCAGGCAGTTGGCTCAGTGTAAGAAATGGAAGGTTTACACAAAATATTTAGAAACTGGTTTTTTTTCTGTACCCAAAACACGTAAGTTTTGATTTGGATGTGCTGTCCTTGGAGGATGCCCCGGGCTGAGGGTCTATGGGACACACATTGAGCAGGAGCAGCCGGTCCAGAGAGGACAGAGAAATGGGGGGACACCCTCCATCTCCCCACTGTGCTGTGGGAGGCTTTGCTCTTGAGTTAATCTTATTTTCAATCAAGAATAGCTTCAATTTGGGGGTATTTGCTTTCTTAAAGCAGACACTTTCCATAGTAATGTCAGAGTAAGAAATGAGTTTTTCTGTGAAAGAAAGCTGTTCTGAGAGTTTTTTCTACCCACCCTGGCTCTAAGGACCCTTGGAATGCCTGCTGTGCTCTCACCTTAGTGCCTGCCTGTTGTTTCACCCGGAAATGTGTAGAAGCTGCTCTGGGGCTTCCATGCGTGGCTGGGGAACCATTTGCTCAGTAAATCCCCCACATTCCAGCTTGCGAAGGTCAGAGCCAGTCTCATTCCAGAGACATCCTTCCCTCGCACAGACCCCTGTCCCGCGGGTCCTCATCCAGACCCACATTTTGGCACCAGATTGAGGTGCCCCTCGGCAGAGCCTCCCGCAGGCAACTTCTCTCCTCATGGGTTCTGGGGCAGAGGAGCTGGTAGAAGTCAGCTCCAATCCACGGCCTCCGATGCTGCTTTATGTCAGCAGAGAATCTAGCCCTTTGTTGCCGTCCTGACTCCTCCCTTCCTGCCTTTCCAGGCTAAACGTTCCCCAAATATCCCGTTCCTCTATCAGAGAGGCCGAAGGTAGCCCTGCTCCTGATTGCTTTTGCAGACAGCGCCTGCTCCTCTCCATGGCCTCAGAAAGTGCCTATAAACAGCTGTTAAGCAAAGAAATCACACCGAGATGGTGATTTATTTATTTTTATTTTATTATTTTTAAAGAGAAGCTTTGGGATTTCCTCTGCTGGTTTTGCATCTAGTGGAAGAAGGATCGTGACCATCCCTTGCGTGTGTTTCTCCCCCACCGGAGCCAGCCCCAGCGTAGGGGCCACGCTGCACAGAAAGCTGCTGTAAATCAGCCTGGCAGCAGCAATAACTTCTGACAGAGCCAAGAGAGCCCCTCATTGGCTCTGCAGTCTGGAAACGTCTGGCCCATGGCAGGGTTTGTATTTATGCTTCTTGATAATTTGTCCATACATCAGTTTATATATTTATTTATATATTGGGAGCAGAGCACTTGCCCAGAAAGAGCTGTGTTTTCTTTGGCCACTCCAAGGGTCTCTCTCTGTTTGGTTTCCAAAGCACACATGTGGAAAGTGAAGGGGCAAACTGCTGCCCCAGGAAGAGTTTGTCATTTGTCAGCACAGCCTCTGGGATTATTTTTCCAGGTGGATTTTATAAGAGTCACAAGGCAGGAGGGGCAACTGAGTCGGTCTCCTGGAGCGTATTCTTGGCCTGTCCTTAAGACACGATTCTCTCACATCTGAGAGCATCACAAATGTAGCAGCTGGGGTAAAAAATGCACCTTTGGTTTCCCTTTCTGTGGGAGGGAGGATCCAAGGGGGAGTGGGAGATGGGCTGACAGCTGGATGCTGCATGGCCAGGAGTGCAATGACTTTGGCATATGTCCCAGGTGTCCCCAGAGGACAGTGGTTTGGGATTGGTGCCTCGTGCCTCTTTGGGGAGCATCTTTGGCTTCCCCACGGCCTCGGGGCAGTTCACTGCAGGGGGGCAAACGTGACCGAAGCCAAAGAACCAGGAGCATCATTTGTGAGCTGGGGGCAATCACAGACCCACGAAGAGAGGTGGGAGTATTGCTGTGGCTTGCAGCAGAGCCAAAATTTGGGCCTCTATCCCTCTGTGATGTGGCCATGAGACAGGGTCTGGCGTGTGGCTGTTCAAGTGACTCTCTGCAGACCTGAGCTGGGGGCTGCTGGTTTCTGAACTGGCAGGTAAAGGGCACTGAACTGAGGCATTTGGTTGTCTAAATACAGGTGACTTGTGCTCCAGGGTACCTGAGGCATCGGCTGGAAGGGGTTTGCCCAGCACAGGGCTGGAAGATCCAGCACAGACCCTTTGGCATAACCGGGGGTATCTTCAAATAACAGTAGAGGCTTTTGGCTGGGCAACCTTATCCCTTCCTGGGCGTCACTTGGCAAAACTCTCCATTAGAGCTGGGAACGTCTCACATCCACCTTGCTTAAGTTTCCCAGTTCGCAGCACAGAGCTCTCAGCTCAGCTCTGAGCAGCAGACCAGCATTCAGACAGATCTGGGCACTAATGCAGACCAAGTCTGAAAGAGTGGCTGAAATGCTGTGAGCTTACCTATGGATGCTTGTGCTCCTCCTTTGGCTTTCCCTTCATCCTCATCTTTCCTTCCCTCCACTGGGAAGAAACAGCAAGTGAAAAATCCTCCTTAGACTTTTCAAGCCTGGACATCTGTATTTAGCCTCTGGAATGCTGTATTCAGTCACCTGCAAGGGACTTCGTGCCTGTCTGGCTCTTGGCCAAGCTGGATGACCTCCAGAGCTGCTGACCAAGCCGGAGTTGTGCCAGACTGACTGCAATATCACTGAAATCTGTGGTTCCAGAAGCATGATACCCTGTCCTGTCCTTGTCACTGGGCTCTAGGACCCTGCTCATTACAAACCAACTCACTTATGCAGGAGCTCATGATCTGTTTCACATCTCTAGTGCTACAGAGTTTGAGCAAAGACTGCTTGGTCTATTGCCGCAGCAAGCAGCTGGCAGCAGGTGCTTCTCCTGGACTTCAACTATGTCTCTGTGGCCAAGGACCTGCTCAGCAGGACTCCTCTTGACTCAAGCACATAGCCTAGCTCTTTGTGCAGTTGTCCCAGCTGCCTTGACAGGGTGGCAAGAGCCTCTCCTTTCACAGTGGTTCAACATTGACTTTCCAAAGGAGCTGCAGCTTCTCCTCTGCAGATGGTCTCTGCTGGCTCTCTGCTGAGGACACAAATCCCTCACTGATGCTATTCTGGACGTTACTTCTGCCCTATACATACCATGGGATGCTTACATAATTTTTTTACTCAGCCTTATGTAGGCCACTTCTTATTTTTAAAAAGGAAGTTCAAAGTCAAACTCTTCCCCATAGCTACTTGAAAAGTGCATTAAGGTGTGACCTAGTTCCTTTCAAGTTTTCCAACCAGAACACTTCCCCTCCCCATGTCCTTCTCCAGCTGCCCCTCCACTGCGGCACCAGAGGGAGCACACATATAGTCATGTCCCCATCGGCCTGAGGACTTGCTCCATCCCTCCTGCTCCCACCGAGTGACCTAATTATAGCTGAGTTGTGAACAGGTGAGTGCTGTAGGGGATACTTTGATGGAAAGCTGGCTGGTGTGACCTCCTTTTTCCCTGCCCTGATGGTAACTGAAAAGAGATCTTGGTCTTCTTCCATTTCCCTCTGGTAGTGAAATTTTCCCCACATAAGAACAAAACTCACCAAGGATGTAAGAAATGGAGGGCTGGGCACTGGCTGTGAAGCACCATGGTGGACACTTGGAGGTGAACTGCTGCTGGTAACCTAGGGGATTAATCTTACTGTGGAAGGACAATGAGCTTTGGTAGAGGATCACCAAGAACATCTATCATTCTGCACCGAGCTTCTTCAAAACTCTTGAGGGAAGAAATGGCCTCACTGCACATGGAGCATCTTTGTTCAAGTTATCCTTTCAGAAGGGACTCTTGTAGGTCTGAGCTACTCTCTTTCCCACTGTTTTTACTCTAAACAGACTGCTTGCACTAGTTTAGATCCTAAATCCTGCTTCACTACTGGTTTCTACCTAATTTGCCCATTCCTGCAGTGAGGCAGCAGAAAGAGTTCCAGTCCATTCCATGAGGTTTAGACCCATGGTCATATTGGCAGCCCCTTCCTGGGGCCAATGTGCCTGGCTGGCCCAAGGCACATGAAGAGGCACCATCCAACTCTACAGACAGGAATGGCCAAAGTGTAGGAAGAAATCCCTAATTACAGCTGACTCCTCTTGATGCCCATATGTAAGCAGCTGCCCAGAAACAGCTAGAGCAGATCAGGTGGTGGAGACATTAGATGTACTGTTGGAAGTCAGATCCACAGTCCTGAATGGTCACCTGGACACCTGCTGGGGGCTAGGGATGAGCCCTTTGTGGGATGAAGCTTTGGTGCAACCTGGGACAGCAGTTTAGACAAAATCCCAGCAGTGCTGCAAATGTTTAAGCTCCGTACAGCACCATCACTCCTGCCAACAGAGTATCTGGAGTTAGTATGTCAATCTAATTTGAGTGGGAGATTGTTGCTTCTTTTCAGCCTGAGCAGAGTGGCAGCTGGTGGGACCTTGTTAATTTGCTCCTAGCAGAAGAATAAATACTCACCTAAGTCAGCAGCGCTTCCCTGTTTTGAATGTTGATTTGTTTGGCTCTGCTTGTTCTGCTGTCTCATTAGCTGCTGGCAAAGGGCACAAAATTGTGTTTCTCTGGGCAAAACAGAATCAAACAGGATGAGGCATTTCCATGTCTCCAAGGCTGCCTCTCCAGAAAGAGCTGTGTCTTCCAAACCCATCCTCTGGCTGCCCCACACAGGAAGATCTCCAACTTCCCTGCTGCTGCTCTCTACACACACAGGGCTACATCCCTGACTGTTTAAACTGTCTTGCACTGGACTCTGCTGTGCTTGGTGAGCTTTCTTGTTGCCTGATGAGGAGTTCAATCCACCTGAGCCTCCAAGTGGGAAAAGACCTTGGGAGATTTCTGCCTGTGTTCCCAAGGTCACATCTTCTGGTTGTATTTCTGCACTCAGAATGACAAATCTGACTGTGAGCTACAGTAAAGGAAACCACAAGAAGCTTCCACAAAAGGTTTCTTGCAGACCTAACCTTGTTATTTTGATTCTGACCACTGGGCAGTTTATTTGTGGGTGCTTCATGTCATGCCCATGTCATTCCCAGTGGCCCCATACCCTGGTGCATGCTGGATGATGGCTACACAGGTGTGCTGCCGTATCTGCAGAGCAGCAGCATCAGGATCCAGTGCAGCTCAAGCAGGACAAAGAAGCAGCATCTTCTCTCCAGTGCCAAAGGGAGCCTGTGGCAGAGCAGAGTGGCTGCAGAAAGCAGCTGTTTCCTCAGTCTCACACCGCACACAGGGGGTGTTGCAGCCTTTACCTCCCTCGTGCCGTGTCAGCAGGCACAGTGGCATCTGCTCAAGTGCTGCCTGGGGGTGCAGACTGGATTGTAGGGAGGAGGACCAACCACAGGGCCAGGGCACCATCCCTGCCCAGCCCCAGGCCCTTGTTCCTATTCCAGCTGCACTGGGACATGGGCTTCATTCTCCAGCCAGCAGCTCCCAGGATACACTTTGAGGCCCACAGCCCCATTCTGGCCTCAGCTACATGAATCTGAGCGGGTGCTGGGCAAGGCTGCCTGAATCTGGACAAGGAGAAATCTCTGAACGTGTCCATCATGGAAAGGGACGATCTCTGCCATGTTGCAATTTTCCGACTCTGCAAGCTGGGAGCTGATGCCAGGATGAATTTACCTTTTTTTTCCCTGAGACCTGTTTATGATGAATTTCCTGGCTGAAGCAGCTTGTGCTCCATTGAAGATCAGCTGCACAAGGAGATATTTATGGCTGTTTTCCTCAATGCTCAAATCTTCCCAAAGACAGTGAGAAACCTGCCTCAGGGTGTGAGATGGAATCTGTCCTCTGCAGCAAGTCTTCTCTTGCCAGTATGAGCTTGTGGGTGTGAGGCAGGACAAGAGAAAGTGGGTCCTTTCAATCCACTAAGTCAGGAGGAGCAGGCTGTCATGTGCTTGGATGGAGAGGGAGTTTTATGGGTTAAAGAACCTGACTTGGGAGTGGACTTCTGGGTACCAGCATCTGAGATGTCTGGGTCTTTCCTAAGCTATATCCTTGCCTCCGGGGAAGGAGAGTGGAGGGATCTGACTGGTCACATGGGGTCATGAGCAGAGGGGACATGTGCAGAGGTCTGACCTAGAGCCCTGAATTCAGGAAGTGCATGAGGATGAAGGTGCCCTTGAAGAGGGTGAGCTAACTCTTCTTTCCAGCCAGGTGGTTTCCTGCTTTTGTGGGTCTGGGGTTATTCTGCTGTTCTGGGTTTCTCTGGTATATCTGGTGACTCTCCAGACCTGACCTAACACAGATGTACCAGATACTGGAATAAGCATCCCAGGAAGGAAAGGGCACGTGTGATGTGAAACATGGGCTAGAAAGAAGATCCTAATACTGGCTTCCAGGGGTCTGGGTTTCACTCAACTTTCACAAATGAAAGGAAGAGACTTCCTGGAGAGTGGGAAGTGTGGGCAGGTAATAGGACTATTAACAGCTAAAACCATTATTAAAATTATTATCATCATCATCATCAAGTTTATTAAAATGCCTCCAAGCAAATAGACCTGTGTTAATGATGGCAATACAAACAAGGCCACGGCGTTTGGGCTGACTCATTCAAAGTGAAGCATTTTCCCTCTCCACAGCAGTGGTACTGGTCCCAGACAGGCAGTTGCTGCCAGCCAGCATGCCAAAATCTGTATCACAGGGAAAGTTGTTCATGACAGCTTGGAGAGCCAGGGAGTGAGTCACTGTTGCTGTTGATACCTACAAGATTTTCCTGAATGACAGTGGATTCTAGAAATAGAAAACACAGTCAAGTAAGGACTGAAATAGATAAATCACCCCAAGGCCCTGATTCATCACTTTTTTGTCCATTAGCTATGTGGGAAAAAACCTCTTTGGCCTCCACATGAATAACCCTGTGTCTTTAACAATGATGTAGCTCAAGAGAAACCTTCGAGCCAACCCAGAAACATCCACTTGTGTGAAGATGAAGCTCGTCTCCATAGCACTGTGTATTTTTAGAAGTGGCAGGAACATTATCTGGACACTTCAGAAACCTCTCCTTGTTCCTGCCCCACCTGGCTCAAGGCGGCTACAGCAGCGCTGGGCGAAGCCAAGGCTCACAGGGCCCTGGTAGAGGGAAAGGGAGCATTGTGTGGCCAGGGGGCAGGGTTTGCTTGTGTCATTTCCTGGGAAACTTCCCTGTAAAGCTCCTTCCTATTAAAGAAAATTATTCCAGCATGATTTTACAGAAAGCAGGATGAGAATTCCTTTTCCCTGTCCCTTGGGTCTCCATATTCCTGCTGACATGTGCCCCAGAAGAGGTTACTCCTGTCCTTTCTTCCCTCAAACTCAGTCGTGTTTCCTTTTGTTTTATTACTAAATCAGAAAGAGTCTTTTTGGAATTTTTATCACCAACTGCTCTGACTTTTTCTTCATGCTAAAATCAGGGGGTTAGCTATGGATCTTGGCTTTCTTTGTCTTCTTTATTAATGAAAATATCTAGATCAGATGTGCAGAACAGGTTAGGCTCAGGGTAGCCATAAAGGCAAAGAGACGAGACTGAAATGTAGGAAGATCTGGTTTCTGAGCCACTACTGTGCTTTCGCTCAGCAGATATTCAGCAGGTGAGCCCAAGAGTCAGTGGCAAAACCCGCTGGGAGCTTCCTGTGAGGTCTGAGGTGCTCTGCAACGCATTAGCACTCGGAAAAGGAAGAGCCATTTCCATTTCGAGGGTAGAGCCTGGGGGAAGCTGCACAGAAAGGTCTTTTCTCATCCTCAGTTCTGCTTTATGCCCGAGTCAGGGTCTCTGCTACTCCAGCCAATGCCCTTTTTCAGAGGAACATTTATATCAGGGCTGCTCAGCCCACCCTGCTCACAGGTATTTGTTTGCTGGTACTCACCACTGAACCAGAGGGAGGGATTCTCTCAAATAAACTGCCCCCAGGTGGAGATGTAGCTTGTTGACCTACACCTAGCGCAGACTTGAAGCCAGGGGCATTCTCTGGCCAGAGTCCCACAGGCTCCCACCGTTCTGCAGAGCCTGCCATGCAGCATTGTAGGGCAGCCACACACCATCCCCCCTTCCCAGGGCAGCAGCCTCAGCTGTGGGCACCCCTGGGGCACAGAGGTGGGGACAATGTGACAAACACAGTCTTGCCCATGCTGGCAGACTGCTGGTCTCCAGTGTAACCTCTTCACTGGACCCTCATGAAGTGGCTATTCATACCTCAATCAGATAAATGATTTTTTAAATCATGTCTTAATAACTTTTTTTTTTTTTTCCCAGTAAGTCCTGAATCATAAAAGGGGATGGATTGAGAAGGACCTTAAAGATCATGTAGTTCCAACCTCTCACCCACTAGACCAGGTTGCTCAGAGCCCCATCCAGCTTGGTCTTGAACACTTCCAGCGATGGAGCATCCACAGATTCCCCAGGCAGCCTGTCCCAGAGTCTCACCACCCTCAGAGTGAAGAACTTCTTCCTCATTTCTAACGTGAATCTCCCCTCTTCCAGTTTGAAGCCATCACCCCTTGTCCTATCACTACAAACCCTTGTAGAAAGTCCCTCCCCATGTTTCCTGTAGCCCCCTTCAGATACTGGATGGCCACAATAATAACTCCCTGGAGCCTTCTCCAAGCTGAACAACTCCAGCTCTCTCAGCCTTACCTTGTAGGACAGGGGTTTCAACCTAAGCCCAGCATTGCCAGAGCAGACCAAATGACTGAGAGATATCTAGGCACTTTCTAAACCATTTCCTGGAGGCCAAATGTCCTGTAAGCCATGCACAGTCACTTTCCCTGATAAAATAGAAAGAAATTCCCAGCTTCCCAGTAAAATGCACTGCTAATTTCAAAATTGTACTTACTATGTCTCTAGGAGCCCATTCCTGCTTGCTTCTTAATGTGGCCCAATAGGAGGTCACTGTTATTTATTCAAATGCATCCCTTTCCTTAAGCCCCTGGGGCAAGAGTCCCAGGGGTTCTGTGAGCACCCAGCTGCAGGCCCTGGATTTACAGCAGTTTGCTCCTGTTGAAGGTCCAGCCTTCGCCTTTATTATTAGCTTGATAATTACTTTATTGTAAAACTCATCACCCTTGGAAGTAATTAATTTCTTGGAACTGAGCACAGCAGATGGGCTTCTAATTTATTTGAAATCACGTAGGAAGCAGGGGAGTCTCTCCCTCAATTTGATAAACACAGCATTTTAACCTGACAGTTTATTCCCTTTTAGAGGTCTTGGGAAATATCCCTTTGGGTATTTGATGCCAGCTCACTGCAGGGCTGAAAGGCTCAGGATGTGATCAATTTATGAAACACGGCTTTGCTTTAATACTTCTGGGCACATTTCCTCCAGGCAGGATGTGCAAATAGCTTGATAGGAGCCACCCTGCTGCGACGGCAGTTGGTGGCTGCTGAATTCGTGACAGATTTATTATGCTGGCCAGGTGCAGAGGTTCCCTGCAAACAGCTGGAGCTCTCCTCAGCTCTTCTTGACACGGAGGATTTCTCACACACCAGCCTTGCTCCTTCCCCCTGCTTGCTTCCCTGCTGCTGGGTAAACTGCTGCAGCCCCGTGGGGCTGTGGATATGGTACCTCTCATCTCCTCGTAAGCAACGGTTTCCATTCACACTGCCACCTGCCCATCTGCCCTCTGTCTCACCGAGTCCTGAATCTCCCTTCCTGAAGGCTGGAAGGACAGCTGAACAGTTGAATATTGGGGTCTGAGAGCAGACTGACAGCTGAGAGAGGGCTAAGCCCCCTGGCAAGTAAATCAAGAGGGTGAAGCAAGAGCATGAGGGCTTGGGCTGTGCTGAAACAAGGTGAGGAGCAGACTGAAGCCACTTTGGGCTGGCCCAAATCTGCTTGGGGATGAGCCAGTGGGGGAATAAATCCAAACTGCCATGCATGGGGAAGAGAGGTCCCGCACATGGGGATCCCCTGGCTCAATGGGATGCAGCTCACTGTGCTGCTCTGCAATTCCAGCTCTCCCGGGGCTGTTCCACTGGAGGAACGGTGATCTCATAACCCTCAGGGCCTGGAAAAAAGAAAAAATGCTTTTCAAAAGATGTCAGAAATGCTGATAGAAATTTCTGAAGAAAATTGCAGTGAGAATTCCAACTTTTTTTCTTTTTTTTTTTTTTTTTGTTTTTGTTTTGGTCAGTGGAAAAATATCTTCCCTCCTCCCTTTTTTCCAGCTTTTTGCAGAAATCAGACCTCTTACAGAAATTAGGTGCTTTTTTATTTTTTTAATTGTGCANGCAAAAGTTTTGTGTGGGAGGCTTCCGGACAGTTGCTGTCTATCCGTCAGGAGTACATGACCCTAGAGAGCGGGGGGCAGATGGTAACCAGAGGCTACTGAAAATCTGCAATCATTTAATGTGCAATCATTAAACGTGCAATAATTAATGGTGGGGGTGAAGGCCCCCAGGGCACCCAGCCCAGCAGGAAGAGGCAGGGCTGCATCTCCCAAGCATCAAGACTCTGCTGGCCTGTGCCACCTCCCACAGATGTGCCTTATCCTCAAGGGACCACCCGGCCAAAAACTCTCTCTGTCCCCACAGGGACAGTGTCACAGGTGCTCTCGATTCCCCCACCCATTCATTTCCTCCAGGGCTGTGTGGGTGTTGAGAGTTCAGTTCTCCCTTTGCTTATAATGGGCGAGGAAACCGGGGTGCAGACCACTTGACTCCTGGACATTTTCTCCCCTTTCTTGCTGGGAATGACCTAATCTGTGCTATTGTTTCCTACTCCACTTGAATTTCCACTTACTCACATTTCCATTCTTTCCGCAGTTCTTAAAATACTTTTCGACCTTTTTACCAGGAGCGAGCAGAGACCTGACAATGCCTTTCTTGTTCGGTTTGGGAAAGGTCATTCCTCCACAACATATTTCTTGCTCTGCTTTTACAGAACTTAGCAAAGAGAAGAAAAATGCAGAGTTTACTCATCCCGAGGAAAAAAGCAGATTTCCATATTACAGCCCTTGCTCAGACAGGATCAGCCCTCACTGCTGGCCGTGCTCTGTCCCCTCTGCTGCCTTTATTCTGGTGGATTGAGACCAGTATGGATCTGCCCACCCTGCCTGTGACTTCACTTCCTAAGACAGTAAGCAGATGCAGCCTTGGAAAGAGGAGCAAGTCGTTTCTCTATAGTCACCTTCTTGATACCTTGTGCCAAGTTTCCTTTTCTGCTGGTTTCAACTGGGACAATCAAAGGTTTCTCTCTTAGGCTGGGACTTTGTTAAATCCTGTGCTGCTGGGAACTCTTCCTTCAGCATAACTCATCCTTTGACCCCAGTACATCTCAATTTATGGAGGTATTGTTTCTTAGGAGCTCAGCAGTCCATGGCTCCTTGGAGAACACATCCAGGTGGCCTGAAACTCTCTCCATGCCCCTCCCTTTCCAGCCACTAAATGGGGTGGCAGGGACCTGCTTGCCAACTTCAAGAACTTCACTGAGGTGCTCAGTTCTGAGGGAGCTCTACTGGTTCCAGCTCCAATGTCCTTTCTCATGGCGACAGAGGAGATCTCAGCACTGCAAACCGGAGGCAGTGAGTTCCATGGGTTGTGTGTCCCTTGAGCAGCCTGGCATCCTGACAGTCTGAGCATATCTCGTGTTCACTGGGGCAGGGCATGTGCACATCTTTTACCAGGACCTTTTATTTTCTGGTCTTCCTTTGATCCTACAAAGTGGTCCAAAGTGACTAGAAACCCCACATAGAGGGAAAGACAGGGGTAATTCTTGAGGGATTGTGTGTCTGATTTTTCATAGAATCATAGACTGGTTTGGGTTGGAAGGGATCTTTAAAGGCCTAGAGTCCAACCCCTCTGTAGGAAGCAGGCACATCTGCAAATAGAGCAGGTTGCTCAAAGCTCCAAGTCTGATCTTTAGCATCTCCAGAGATTGGGCCTCACCTATCTCCCTGGACAACCTGTTCCAGTGTTCCTCCACCCTCACAGTAAAGAACATCTTCCTAATGTCCAGTTCTTCCTGCCCCAGATCCCTGTAGCAGCTTCTGAATCAACTCATACTTTGGAGTGATAGAGTTAAAGCAGATGGCTTAAAAGGAATCACAGCATGGATACAGTATAAAAGTAGACATGGGATATAAAAAGCATGCTTCTAAATTTAAAACTCTGTTAAAAGCTAATTTAAGCAGCTAATTATACTAAAAATGCATGAGCCCCAAATTTGCCAATTAAAAGTTAATTAAACGAAAACTCAGCGAGCTTCAATTTGTCAGTTAAATCCATCTGTTTCCTGCAGCTCCCTGCAATCCCACAGCTTCAAAGCTCTCCCTGCAATGGGAACCATTCTCCGAGTCATTGTAATCAGACAGATGTCCAAAACCCCTCCAAAAAGCCCAAAGCTCACTAAAACCCTGGCACAATGAGCAGCCTCAGCCCTTGGGAATCTGCCCAAACACCTCAAAATAGATGTGGCCATTTAGGCGATGAAGTCTCTGGGTGGGCTGGCTCGGTGCTGCAGCCGCTGTGCCTGCTGGATCCCTCCCCAACACTCTGTAAGGGCAGGTGGGGTGACATGCACCAGTGTCAGGGTCCATGCAGAGGACAATTCATCAGGGCTGCAAGCAGGACATGCACCAGTGTCAGGGTCCATGCAGAGGACAATTCATCAGGGCTGCAAGCAGGACATGCACCAGTGTCAGGGTCCACGCAGAGGACAATTCATCAGGGCTGCAAGCAGGACATGCACCAGTGTCAGGGTCCATGCAGAGGACAATTCATCAGGTCTGCAAGCCGGCAGCCCTGCCAATGTGACTCCTCTCATTAGAACTGCTCTTTTTTCTAGCTACACGAGCTCTACCCCATCCTCTGCCTGCAGACAACACCCTTGTCTGTGTGTTACTAACTTGTACACACCGTGGCCGTTGATGGTTGCCTGATCCCTGCTTACTTCATCTTGCAGGACATAGTGAGGCCCCGGGTGCTGTGTTATTGCACCAGGATAGAAGCCTGGAGCTGATGGGGTGGAGGATGGCAGGGCTGGCTGCTGGTAACAGGCTCAGCCAAGCTGATCCACACGTGACTGGTGGCCTCTACACGGGACAATGTTCTGGGGCTTTCATAGCTGCAATTGGCAGCCTATTACGCTTTTCATCAGCCACACTTGGGATAGGGTTTCTTATTGTGTTAGTTAAATAGACCAGCACTTTAAAAAGAAAAACCAGTCTAGATATCAGCATGTTCACTTACAGCAGGGAAATCTGTGAAGGAGAGCTGCCACCCGAGCTGACTGACGCATCACAGGCAGGATGAAGTTTGCTCTGCTCCTATCCTGTCTGATGGGTACTATATACAATGGAAAGAGAGCAGGATGCTCAGTTTTCTTTGCTGCTGACTCCAAGAAGTTACCATGGTTCATAGCCTTGACACACTCAGCTTGAGATCAAAGGAATTAACAAAATAAACAAAACACCTCACCAATATTCCTGTCCCGTGCTCTCAGTCACGCAGCCCATACTCTTCAGAACAGAAGAGAGATTTTCACTAAAGTTGCCTGAGCTTTAATTTGAAACTCAAATGGATGAACTTAATGCTCCACGGTGGAGTTCCTGCCTTCACACAGCCTGCTTTTCTGCAGAGCTGGGTATTGTGTGAGCAGCAATGCTACCACCCCCAGGGCATGAGCATCTTGTTGTAATGCTCCAGCCAACCCGGTGACAGACAGCAGCTCTGTGTTTGGGGCAGCTGAAGAACTCCAGGGGCACATGGGAGGCAGCCAGTGCACCCCTCATCCCAGCCGCTGATGTGGCTGTGCTGGGGTTCCTTGACTTTCAGTACCCACCCCCCCCAGCCCCAGCACCTTTGGGATATTCAGGGTTTTGCTTTGATCTCTCTTTGTCTTAATTTTCTCAGCTGTCCATGTGTTTCCCAGCTGCAAGTCTTAACTTTGTGACTTTTTCCCTTCTCACTTTGCCCCTCACTTGCTGTGTGAGTACTTTTATTCCAGTCCCAGCTGCATTTATCTTTCATGTGACTGATTTTGTTTTCAAACACCACTGGGATGGCTGCCTTGTTAGCTGCATGGGGGGATTAAGATGTGCTGTGGTGTTGATGGGGGGGAAGCAGCTCCTGGGGCTGGCTGTGTGAAGCAGAAATGGTCCACAAGATGGGACACATGCTTTCCCAAAGTGTCAAAACAAACCTTCCCTGCCAGGCAAAGCCAGGGCTCCTCAGCATGTTGACTTAGCAGGGTTGTGGTCACTGTACTCCCAGGCAAACCTCCTCATGCAGCACTTCAGGAAACACCTATGTCCAGGAGGCTCCAAGTCCCCATGTCCTCCTTGTTGCATGGTCTTGGCAGCAGTGTCACCATGGAGATGTGACAAGAGACGAGACCCAAGCTATGAACCTTGGAGGGAGACGGGACGTCTGTGCCCACCCTTGCACATGCCTGGGAATGGATGGAGGTTGGAGCCTTCCTGTTCCATGGGACTGACACCTAGGGGAGGTGAGAAACCCTTTATGACTCCCCCGTGGCACACTTTGTGTCTACAGAAGAGCTATCACACATGTCCTTCAACAGCACCACCTCCATGGGACAGCAGCAGGGTAGAGCACAAGAATTAACGTGCACGGGGATTTCTTCTGGGGAGATCCTGTGGCTGACCTGCCTGCAGCCAGGTTGGGGACCCTGAAGAGCAAGGGGGCAGTAAGCCCCTGTCAGGGTCCTCCAGAGGGAGGGACTGAAGGTCTGGCCCAAAATGCAGCAGCACTTTTCTAAACATTGTCATATAATTTTTTAGTAACGTTTGAAAGCACGGTGGTTCTAGGGAGGTGGAAGGGAGTAAATAATCATATGAAGGCATAAAAGTTGGGACCAGATGACTTGTGTGGTGGGTTGAGCAGTGACCAAGGCATGTAGCCTTTGACCAAGCAGGTCACTGGACCCAAAGATATGCAGAGCCTGAGAAGTCTCCAGCCAGAAAGCACAGGCTGGGACCAGAACCAGGGCTTCAAAGTGAGACAGAAGCAATGCATCACACTTTCTCCCTTCACCAAGGGAACGAACATCCAGTTACCTCACTGAGCAATGTTGTTTAATTTTCCCAGGTTTCCTGGTGCAGTTGGAGCTGGTGATCCTCCAGATCCCTGCAACATTGCTTGCTGCTAGTCTAGTGCTAGAGACCAAAGGGCTGAGCTCTTCTTTCTTAGAAGTGGCAGCAGAGGCCCTCCAGAGAGCATCCCTCCTCCTCAGGGAGCAGATAAAGCCATTAGTGAAGCTCACCAGTCCTCTGGCACTGGCACCAGCCCAGCCTCCTGTCTCTGTACTGCTGCTTTCTGTGCTCTGCTCGTTATGAGAGCTGATTAAATAACCCAGTAACACATCTCGGGGCTGCAGCCCTTGCTTGACTCTGTAACAAGCCTCCTTGAGGAAAATTATTATCAGTAGACATAGAGGACTGGTTTATTTTCACACGGCTTCAGCACAGGGTGCTGGCTCTGTGAGTGAGGCTGTGAGTCAAATTCATCCTGGATTTTTATGAAAGAGCAATGTATTGGAAAACCAGCTCCCCTTTGCTTATGCAAGCAGCCTTACTGCCCACTGTGTCTTAGAGGCACATACTTGATCCTAAATTCTGTCCTGTTGTGGTGGCAGCGTACCGGAGGGGCAGTGCTGGATGTGAGCACAACGATCAGAAGCAGTGTTTGTGCCTGCACTGCAACGTGTGTGCTGGCACTGAGCCCATCGCCTCATCCCCACTGTGTCCCAGTTGTCGCCGCACCTGCCGCCACTGTGGGGTGAGGCACGTGCTGTCCTGGAAGCACCTTTAGTTTTGCAGCACTGTGTCTCAGCAGCCTTTCCGCTTTATCAAAGGGCTTTGTGAGCTCAGACCTTCAGGATTTAGGGCGTTATCCCTCCAAACTTGCGGTTACAAATCTGGGTATCAAGGCAGCATTTTGCAGCCATCCCTCTGCTACTGGCTTTTTAAGCACCTGAAGTTTGAAAGCTGTGGATCTGTTAATATAACCCAAAATTGGGGATACGCTTCAGCAGAAGTGCAAACCGGTCTGCACTGGAGCTACTACAGTTCTTTCCCAAACCCAAAGACCTGTTCCTCCTTTGCCCTGGCTCTGAAGTCTCTCTGCCCCTGGCTGAGCTGTTCAGGGGGCTCAGCCAGAGGACAGTCAGGATCACAGGAGCAGGAACACCTCCCTGGTTGGCTTGGCTCCTGGGGTCAACATGGCTGTACTAAGTGCAGCCAGTGCCACTCCCATGGCAGAAGGGAAGGGGTGGTGTGCTGCTGGATCAGGTCTTTAGGACAAGGTAAACCATGGCTGACCTTTTCCAGAGAGCTAGCAATGGAGTGAGCTGAGCAGGACATGGGGCTGGGGACCTCCAGAAGCTTCTCCTAGACAGCTTTTCTGTGATAGCACCTGGATATCAAGAGTAGACTGGCAGATGAAGCCATGACCAAGCTACAAACGTGGGCCACACAAGCCTAAGGTAACACCATCTCTTGAAGCAGCAGTGTGGTCATCAGGTGACCATGGGCAGGGTGGTTCCTCTTGTAGGGGTACCAAAGGCCACCTTTACCTTTCTCAGCTGCAGCCTGTGTCTGCAGCAGCTGTCAAAGACTGGGAAGTGTCCAGAGGAGCCTTCCCCATGGCACAGTTTGGCTGTAATCAGTGAGAAGGGCTAGGAGGTACTGGAGTTTTGCTCACCTGTGATCAAAGCTCAAGTTGAGTGTGGTTTTTTGGAGAGTTTTCTCTGCAAATGTCCATTGTTGCTTTGACAGCCCAGTTGTTGAGGGCAGTGCAGATGTTACTGGACTGACTGTTCTGCCTCCCGTTCATGAGAGCGCCTCTTTGAGAGGAGAATCTGTGTTCAAACAAGTACAGGCTTCTGCTAAAATGAACATCAGGCTTTATTGACAGAATAAGTAAATATTGACGAGTGGAAAGTTAAAGACAATATTTACTCTGAGCTTCCCTATTCCAAATGTTTACAGCAAGTGAAATGCAAAGCGCTGCTCCACAGATTCTCATTTGTGATACTGCCTGGCCCCAGGGTGGCAGGGCTGCCATCCAGGCCACTGATTCACCAAAATATTTGCTTCCTGCTTGCCAGGCATTGCCAAAGAAGCCTTTTTCTGTGGCCATGGGCTTGAGCGTGGTTCTGACCTGGATATTAAACAAGCATCTTAAAGAGATTAAATCAGAGCCGCAGAAAAATGGAGATTTAATAATCTCCAGAGTTGAGAGTCAGGAATTTGATCAATATATGAGAGAAATTCTTTACACATAAAGTCATGGAGAAGAAAGCAAACTGCCTTCCCTCTGTATGGCTGGGGGGCAAATGTAGACGCCTCAGTGTCTCTGCTGTCGGCATCACTGTCCAAACAGAAGGTAGGTGAGTGCCTGGAGTGCTTCACTGGCAGCTACCAGAGCATTGCCTCTCCAGCCACCCTCCGAGTGTGTGACACACCACTGGGTGGCTTGTCCCACTGCAGGCTTAAATATCAGAATGGCCATGCTATATGTGGAGACCAGTCCCCAAATCCTCAACAATATCTAACTCCAAATCCATCTGAAGGTGGAACATAGGGCAGTTTGCCCAAGGTGACAAGTGGCAGAAGTTTAGTTTACTCTAGGGAATCAGATGAGTCCTCTTCCCACTTGACTGCCCTGCAGCAGCTTTGTGCACTCCTCTGCTTCTCAGACAGTGGGGCTCTTACCTCCACGCACCTTCTGTTTTTATAAAACTGCCTTTCCTCAGTCCTCCACCTGGACCTAGCAGAGACAGTGGAGACAATCGTCTGTAAAGAAAGGTACAGGTATTTCACTGGACACCCAAACCCAGAGGTTTCAAGAGCTTTCAACCTGTTCATGGTTATTCTTCAGAGACAGCTCTTCAAGCTTTACTGATTTCTTGACGTAGAGAGCAACACCTCCACCCCTCTGTCCTGGCCTGTCCCTTCTGAGCAGCCACCGGTAGCTGCAGCCCACACATCTGCCCCTTTAGCGGTGTCACCTCCACCCTGTGAAAGTGCCCAACCTTAACCCTTCTAGATCTTTCACCATCCTATTAAATTCCTTGTTTCTTTTTGGCTCCCAATATTTACCACACAGTCATGTTAGTCTAACAAGCTTCCCCTCCTGCCGCTATTTATGACCTTGATGTTTTGATTTCCATGTCACAGATGTTCTTTTTAACGGATATTTACAGCTGAAAGGAATGGGGATCCAGCTGTGCTGATGGGGCAGAAATAGAGCCACGTTATCACTCCTGCAGCCAGGCATGAAATGCACAACCAAACTTGCAAAGCAGTAAATATTTTTAATGCAGGGAAGGCATCCTGTATAGTGCTGAGTTCAGTGGTTTACTGTCAGGACAAGGGCCTGATATGCCCTTGTGCTCAGCACTCGTGTCTGGGGCCCTCGCTGAGATTTTGGGAGTATTAAAATGGCAAAATATTAGTAAACTATTTTGGGGTAAGAACACTGCGGTGGTGGGAGAAAATGCTACAGCTCCCTGATACTTTAATTGTTACCTACCTCTAGGACAGGGAATAAGAGGATGCCTGGGGGTCTAGACTCAGCTGTTAGGAAGTTACTAAAACCTTACACCCCTCACTGAGATCAGAGTCAGGGTCCAGCTCTGTTCAGGTGGGTCCAGAGCCCACCTGAGAGGGTTGGAGGATGAGTCACAAAAGGCATTTTAACCTATGCCTTTGTTTTCTGAGGGAGAGAAGTAGAGAAGCAGAGCTGTGACTGCTCCTTCATCTGGGGTGCATAAAGAAGAGTGTGGCCAGCAGGTCGAGGGGGGTTCTTCTTCCCCTCTACTCTGCACCAGTGAGACCACATCTGGAGTGCTGGGTCCAGTTCTGGGCTCCCCAGTTCAAGAGGGACAGGGAAATACTGGAGAGAGTCCAAGGGAGGCTACGAGGATGAGGAAGGGACTGGAACATCTCTCTGGCGAGGGAAGGCTGAGAGCTCTGGGGCTGTTTAGTCTGAAGAGAAGCCTGAGAGGGGAGCTGAGGAATGTTTATGAATATCTGTAGGGTGGGGGTCAAGCAGAAGGGTCCAGCCTCTTGTCAGTGGTGCCCTGGGATAGGACGAGAGTTGATGGTAGCAAGGGGAGACATGGGCAGTTCCACTTCAAGAGGAGGAGAAACTTCTTCCCTGTTCCAGTGACAGAGCCTGGCCCAGGCTGCCCAGAGAGGTTGTGGAGTTTCCTGCTCTGGAGACTTTCCAGCCCCCCTGGCTCTGTTGCTGTGTGGGCTGCCCTGGGTGACCCTGCTCTGGCAGGGGGGTTGGACTCCATGATCTCCAGAGGCCCCTTCCAGCCCCCACCATTCTATGATTCTATGCCCAAGAGGCAGCTGCAGGCTCATTGATGCTTCAATGAGCCTCTTCAGCCTGCCCAGGACTTGCACTCTTAGGGCTGTTTCCAGGTAGCAATACAACCTCTTTGGCTATTATTTTGCCATATGAGGGCTCAGCAGGAAAGCAAACTCTAGACTTTGAATGACTTTGGGTAGATGCCTACAGCAGAGGTGCAAGACTCATCAGATGCTCAGTGTGTTGTTCTCTGGTTCCTGCGAGCCCTTAGGAGAGCAGCAACATGAGCATCGGCCAGCCCAGGAGTTGCTGTACCCGCCCTGCTGAAGGCTGCACACAGCATCGGGAAATGATCTCAGCATCTGGGCTATGGGGATCTTCCAGAAGCATGTAAAATTGACTCCTTCCAGCTGGCCTGTCAACAGCTAACAGCACTTAATTGTAGGAAGAGTTTTGCAGGACCTGGCAGAGAAAACACGACTCCTGACCTCTGTCCATCACTCTGAGGCCACTGGAGATTTGCAAGCTGCACCCGATCCCTGTTGGCTGGTGTCTGGGGGGAAGCAAGATGAGATGATGCACACTAGAGTCCCAAAGGTCACCTGTGTGATGCTTTTCAGAGCAGAAGAACAGCCACTGTGTCTACACCATCATTAACAGCAAAGAAGAACAGCCACTGTGTCTACAGCATCATTAACAGCAAAGCCTGGGACTGATGTGCACGTGGGGCCAGCTGGGAGGCCAAGGCAGCTACTTTGTTCAAGTCTGAGACATTATGACACAAGTGGGGAGTTTTCAGGTACCACCTGCAAGTCCTGAGGCCCTGTCCAATGCTCCTTTCTATGCGCTGCTCCCAAAGCAGTGCTGCTCCTTTTCCAGAGCTGCAGAGTGATGAAAAATCAGATAGCAGGTTGGAGTCAGAGCAAATGCAGCCAGTTTCTTACCCAGGCTGGTACACTGCCTCATTGTGGCCATTCCTGCTTAGGGAATGAAAGAAAGGAAAAATTCCAGAACAAAGTGATTCTTTCCTGGTTCACCCTGCTTCTGACCAAAGTCATTCAGGAATATCCTGAGCTGGAAGTTGAAACCAAAAATCTACACCTTATCAGCTTGTCCTGGCACTGGGGGCCACACACTGTTACCATCTCCCTTCCTCACACTTCAACACCAGGCTTATACCACCTTGGCAGCCTTTCTACCTCCATCCATGTTACCATCAGTCCTCCAGAAGTGGTAGAAAACATCTCTGTGCTGCTCAGGTCTTCAGGGCAGAGCTGCACCTGGCTATGTGCCAGGGAGGCAAGACCCTTGGGTTATCTGCTTTGACTTGGCTACCTGGGCTAGTGCCCATATGAGAAATGAGCAGCAAGACCTGTGGCAGGCACCACTGGCCTGGAGACACTACCAGGTTATTGCAGCAAAGGGTCTCTCTGTATTCACCTGCTCTTAGAAGTTTTTATTCATTGACTCCTCACAAGTGGCCAGAGCCTTTTCAGTCCTGACAGTGACTCGGGGAGCAATGCTGGACAACTCCCTGGCAAATGCCAACACTTCTATTCTATTCTACTCTGGGAACACCACGAGCCCCGTATGAATTTTCCATCCAGGTCACCACTCTTTCAGAGGTGGCCTCCTTCCCCCTCAGAGCAGCTTAGGGAAAAACCTACTCTAAAAGTTCCCAGAAGGCCCCTGAGACTGAGTCACAAGGAACCCTGGCAGAGGAGAGTGGGGAGAATAAAGGACACACAGATTGGGGACACCTCACTCAGGATAAGCAGCCCTGGCCAGTTGAAACAGAGCCAGAGCCCATTCCCTCTTCTCCAGGCCATTACTTTCCTTCCACGCTGAACTCTACACATGTCCTTGTTGGACCATAAAGGCAAAGAAGCAGTTTCTGTCTAATCCCTAAGGTGGAAAAGGAGTAAGCAGCCCAAAGAGAAATGTCTTTAGATGGTGTTTCTGTCCAGACAAGGGCAGGAGAATTTGGCTTTCTGGCTTGTGATTTGGCCAGTGAAGCCCCACTGGCTGGTCTCACACAGCAGCCAGACGAGCCCCTCATGTACTCCAGACCAGGGGTAGCACACCCTGCTTTTTGGCTGGGGACATGTCAGAGGTGCTGCAGTGTGACCATGCTGTGGGAGGAGACTGGAGAAGAGACCTGGAGGAGTCCCCAGCTCACAACTTCATATCCTCAACCACTCACAGAGGTGATGGTTCCTTCCTGGCCTGGCCTCAGTGACTCTTGGTCATGCTGTGCTGGAGGATATGAGGCCCTCCAAACCCACGCCATCCTACTGCACCCCATCTTTCTCACCCTTCTTTTCCTTGTGTGGGCTTTGGTGACATTTTAGAGATACCTTCATGTCCTGTGCTGTGCTGAGTGGTGAGATGATATTCAACAAATTCTCAAACTTGTGAAAATCTTCAACTGATCATATGAAAAGTAGGTTTCCTCCTTGAAGAGCTGTTGGCCAGGGATGTGCAAACAAGTTTGCAAGCAGCAGAAGGGTTTGGGGAAAGAAAATGCTCACGGGGATACCACAGTGCTCAGTGTGGGCTTAGAGAGATGGATCGTGTCTCATAGAAATAGGATTGCTTTCCACTCTGGTTCTGAACCCTCTAGCAGGAAACAATGTCAGTACCAGGGACCGCAGAGTGCAAGCCACCACTCTTTGCCTCACTCTCCTTCGGACACACTGTCCTGTACAGCTCTTACTAGTGAAGGGACTGGACCAAATGTTAAAGACTACCAAGAAAAAGTTAGAGAAATAATCCCATCCTGTTCCAGTGTACAGTTTTTGCAAGGCAAAAGGAGATTGTTATTTGCATAAAATAAACATGTTCTTGCCTTTCCCCCCCAGGAACAGATTCCTTTTTGAGTTAAGAGTATAAATAGAACCAAAAAAATGGTCACGTGGCAATAAAACTGTCTGATATTAACTACGGTCCCTCCGGGGCTGCTGTGAAAATTGTCCTCTCACCTTCATTACTGGTTTAAGACAAAGTTGTGCTAACTTAGTACTTGTCTTTTTGAAAACTATTTCTGGAATGTCTCTTCTTCCAACGGGTTACGTAAAGTGAGTCCAGCAGCTTTGTGGAGTCTCAAAGGCTTGGCTGGAAAAGACCCATTAGATCATTCAGGCCATCATCTGCCAGAGTGAACTGTGGCTACCACAGGCTTTTAGAACAGGCTCTGGTCCATCCACCTTTGCTTTCTACTCTTTGTCTCTATTCAGATATTTTCCTTCCTTTCCCACTGTTTTGGGGATTTATCTTCTTTTCATCCCCTGTGTTACCAGAAGCTTCTGGTAAACTTTGGGCCCATCCCACCCCACCCCACTCCCTGGGCATCTGTGCTACATCTGCATGCAGCGTTGCCTTGCCTGTCCTGCCCGCCCTGCCTACCCTGTCTGCCCTGACCACCCTGCCTTCTCTGCCTACCCTGCCTGCCCTTCCTGCCATCTCTCAGGCTGCAGTTCTTTGCCACAGTGGGGCTGATCTCACCACTTAGATACTGCCTTGTATTCTTGGTTTTGGGTTTTTTTTTTAATATATTTTCTTTACAGTTTAGTATCTGGAGAAAATGGAGCTGAGAATGCAATAATGGCAGAGCATCCGTGGTGACAGTGGCAATTGCTTGATGAACTGTAAAGGCTGCTTTTGTCAGGCATCCTATCTGTGTGTTCAGTTACCCCCACAGCAGGGTACCTGTGCTATCTGAGCTAGCCCCACAGTGCCACTGGTCAAAATGGATAAAGAAAATTGCAGATATTTGTGAATTTTGCTTATATTGGACATTTTGTAATGTCAGAAAGAGCTTCATGCAGGCTTCAACAGAAATGGATTGAGATATGCCTTGCTGATCCTGCAAGACAAAGAATAAACACCTTGGGTGATTTCTAAACTTCTCCTCACCATCCTGTCTCCTTTGCCCCATTCTGGTGATCCATTAGGAGGTGGCAGGGCAGCTATTAGGGCTAGAAATTATTTTCCTAATGGATTTTTCAGGCTGGGGCTGAGGAGCTTCACCTGCACAGGTTCCTGAAAATTCCAGTGTAAAGACCTAAGCTCATGCACCTGAAGTATGGGAAATTTGGATGCTTTTGGAAGAAACTTTTGGTGCTGAACTATGAAGAGCCGTCTCTGAATGAAGTGTAACTAATTCCTGAAAGACCAAAACTCACAAATGAGAAGCAGCCAGGACAGCAGCTACAGCTGAGTAAAATTGTTCTGAATTAGAAAGAAACATGAAGCTATTGTTTTGATCCAATGATTTTCCAAAATTCCCAGAAGAAAAGACCATGTAAATATAGCTTTAGACCACAAATATCTTTAATCTTTAGAAAACACTTGCCAAAACAGCTACAGCTTTTCATCTGGCTCAGATATAAGGACTCTGATGTTAATGCCAAACTACTTCTCTCTGAAAAAGGGATCCATAAGATGCAGTGGTTGCTCAGAATCTTTTAGCATAGATCAGAAGAAGAATATATGAGGATCTTGAAAACCTCAGTGAGGAAGTGTTCCTTTATATGCTAAATACAGCAAACCCTGGCAGAACCAAGACCACGACAGACACCCACAATGTTCAGTGTAATGCAAGACCCGAAGGCAGAGGTGGCTTCAGCACTCGGCAAAGCTTTGGAAAACACCATCAGAAAACAGAATAAAATATTATATGGGATATGCAATGACAATGTCACATTCTTATTGAGAAATTACGAAGTCTAAAATATCTGGGTAGTGACAGAAACAGCTTAAGAGGAAACACTGAAATCTTGGTCATAGGAAGAGTAGTTACAAAGTTCTTCCATCACAGAGGCTCCTCTCCAGATTGCATCTCCCAGGGTGCATCATGAGCTCTCCTGGTGAGGTGGCATGACCTGGTGTACATGGGAAGTACGTTGTGCCTGCTGTGGCCAGTACAGGAGAGTAGGATTCAACTTGCCTGATTGTAGGTGTGGGGCTCCATCAGATCCACAGGCCCAGGCATCTTCCGTGATGATGGAGAGCTTTGCTGTGCAGGGTGGGAGAGCCCTTGGTGAGGTGAGTCCCCCAGGCTGCACTGTTTGGGTGGCTGGATCTCTTCTGACTGCCATGGGGTACAACACGCAGCATGCTATAGATGACGTGTGTTAGACATTTAAGTTAGGAAACCAAACTTGATTATCTTTGCTTTTTCTTCTGAGCAGGATTCACCTTAAACACAGAGTTCAAGAAAACTTATTTTTGGTAATAGAACACTCAAATTGCTGTAACATCATTAGAATTTATGGCTTTGTTCTTAAATAAAATCACAAGCCCAAACACTTCATATTTTCTTTTCCACAGATTTCCCCCCAGCACTTTTCAGGATGGTGCTTTGTGGAAGCAGGAGTTCAGCCCTCTGAGGTGGAATACATCTGGCCTATTGCACTGTGCTCTGCACATCTCATACTACCTGATTTTCCCATGTCAACTTAAAGGCCTCACCACAGCCCTCTCAGGCTCTGCACATGGCCCAGGTCTCTTGGCAGTGTCTACAGGTCTCCCTCCATGCCCTGCTCTCCCAGCACTGTGGGCAGCATCTCCCGTGGATGCTGCCTGCCTTTATGTGATCTTCATTAGGTGGGAACCAGGCATGTACTGTCCACCACGTGTGCCATGCTGAGCATCCCTGCCATCCCTTTGGAGTGGGAACCAGTTCAGATTTTCTTCCCCAGCACAGGAAAGAGATTAATCTTTTGGAGCAGGTCCAGAGCAGGCCAAAAAATTGATCAAAGGCCTGGAGCACCTACTCTGTGAAGACAGACTGAAAGACTTGGGTGTGTTCAGCTCTCTGGGGAGACCTGGTGGGCTTTTAGTATTTAAAGGGACCTACAAGGAAGAGGGAGACAGACATTTTAGCAGGGCCTGTTGGGACAGGACAAGGGCTGATGGTTTTCAGCTAAAAGAGAGGAGGTTCAGACTAAAGGGAGAAGATAAATTCTTGATGCTGAGGGTGTTGAGAGCCTGGCCCAGGCTGCCCAGAGAGGTGGTGGCTGCCCCATCCCTGTCCCCATTGCAGGGGAGGTGGCCGGGGCTCTGAGCACCCTGCTCTGGCTGCAGATGGCCCTGCTCCCTGCAGGGGGTTGGACCAGATGACTTTGAATGGTCCCAACCCAAACCATACCATGATTCCTTCATCAGTTGCTAATTCTCACAAGACTGAACAAACCCAGAAACTCCAAATTAATTTTCTCCCATCAGACCCAGATGAAATTGCTCAGTGGATCCAATTCAAGTCCTTAGGGATATCCAACAAGAGGCAAGCACAGAACACAGACTGTGTGATCATTAAGCACTCATTGCTGGTGGAAACCAATCTAACAGGGCAGCCTTTCTGTGGACAGATGGACGTGGTCCTGGGCAAACAATCTGGGTGGTGAGATACAGTGGGGACACAGCAATGATGCATAATACAGAGAACTTCCACCTCATACTTCCCTCCTGCTCTAAGAATCACTGTCTGTGCAGCGGGTATGACAAGCAGCATATGAAATACACTGGTGGAAGTGCTGTCTACTGAAGTGTAGCTCTTCCCTCTTGTGCATGTGAATTGTCACATACTTTAATCGCATGATCATGTATTTTGATTTCCACTGGCTAATTGCTTCTTAACATTGTTATTCACAGAGAGTTTCTCTGCTTTGTTCTCATTTCAATGAAACCGAGACAATAAAACGTCAAGAAATACCAAAACAAAAGCAAACCTTCTGTAAATGAAACATTTAGGTGACACAGTTGACAGAAAAAAGATGGGGAACGCGCCATTATGGATTTAGTGTTGCTGTGAAATCATCTTCATTTCAAGTTGTAGTTTCTGTACTGTTTTCTGTTTGTTTGATTAATATTTTACAAATTCTGACAGAAAATGCATCCTGTAAAGTACAAAAAATAACATCTGTGGTAATAAACAGACTACTGAGTCTCCTCTTCCCCGCTTTTACTGCAACTGAATAAAATAGTGCTGACTAAACATCAAGAGGGTTTTTTTACACAGAGAAGTTATACATGGAAGAGAGTTATTTCTAAATATCTATCGATGGTTTTTATTCATAAAGGCTTAGGCACAGAATGGAAAAAAGGTTTAAATGATCAGATATTTCCCCTGACTTGCTTTGACTGACTGGAAACCTGGGAAAGTGTCAACATGTTATAAACAAAGCCACACTTCATTTATCCTTCATGTGCCTCATAAAAAAAAAAATATGGATTGCAACCAAACCAGCATCTGCATTTGTCATCTTAGATCTAGCATAAATCCAAAGTGCTTTTGGCCTGGTGGCATCAGGGATTTCATATTTCTGAGACCATTTCTACAGGAACAACCAGCAGCCCCTGGTTTTAAGCCATGAATTTTAGGTGTGTATGAAGTTGCTTGCTTGACTTGGGGAATCTCTTTTGGTTTCCATAGGAAGGTCCCCACATGTGGTAGGAGCATGGCTTCTGGTTGGGGACCCTCTGAGGAGTGTTTCTCCTGAGTGATGGGGTAAGGAGGACTCTTCTTCACACCAACCCATAGCCTTTGGACAGGAGACCAAGGAGATCATCTGGTCCTTCTGATGTCTGGTTGACTCTCACTATTGGGATAGGTGTTGCGTGGGCAAGGAGCACTCAAGCTTGAGTACTGCTGCTAAAGGGGTAAGGGAGCAGCATCCCTCTGCCTGAGCACATGGATTTGGATGATCCTGTGACACAGATCAAACAGCAAGAGCTGGCAGAGGAGTGGGGCTCTCCTGCCCCCATAGTAAGCACCAAAGCAGTGGCATCAGCCGAAAAAACACCTTCAGAGAGTATGAGACACTGATGAAAATTCTCATATCTCCCCTGATCAGGAATCACAGTGTTTATGCCAAATAGTAGTGTAATCATAATTAGATTCAAACTGAACTCCTAAATCAGCTCTGGATTATATTTAACCATAATCTACAATAATGCAATGGTTAATCATATCTAACCTTAATACCAGCCTAATCCTTCAAAATCTTTCAAATTTAATTCCAACCCAGAAGCAATTATCGCTTGAAATGTAAAATCAATGTCTTTTTTGTTCAGTCATCACCATTGATTTAACCCTAAAAATTATCTAAACCTACAGACAAAACCAAAAACCTAATTGTGTATTTTAACCTTAAAAATATCCCTTTGCTAATTATATTTTAGGACTAAACTGATATCTTTATCCTCACCCAGATTAACTCCAGCAGTAATCACTAATCCTGATCTACAGTTGTAGTCATAATGTCAACTCTAACCTTACCCTAACCTAAATTCACTAAACAAAAGGAAAATAGCAAAGGAGGACGCTTATTTTCCAGGGTGGATGTTGTACACAGAGAAAAGAAAGACATGGAGAGCTTCTGCTTGGCCTTGAGGTCTCGGATGGATGCCTTTGTGTCCACCTCACAGCAGGAAGGGAGGTGGAGGTGAGTTCTCCCACAGGCATGTAAGACAGAGGCCAATGCTGGAGCTGCAAACAGAAATATCTTTAGTACACAAAATGAATCTGTTCTGGGAGCTTTATATAGAAGCTGCAGCTGTGGCTGTTTGAGGATTCATGTCAGCCCCGGTGATGGTTAACGGCGGGTCTGGGCCAACCTTTGCACAGACATGTGCCCAAATCCAGCAGCAAAATTCCTGCCTTTGCCAGGAAGGATCCCCTGTGCTTACCTCCCTCCTGCCCCTGGCTCACGCACACACCCCATCCCTTGCCATCAGCTCTCAAGGGGGGGTCCCTGTGGGATGGGGGTCCACCCCAAGGCAGAGTGGGGCACCAGTGCAGGCAGGAGCACATGTAAGAAGTGAAATGCTATTTTTTATGTTGATTTTTCTGCCAGTTTTGCCAGGATGTAAATGATGACCCTCATCCGCAGGAGGACCCTGGCTCCACTACAATCTAACCACAAGTTACAAATATCACAGAACTCACCAGCCTCAGCACGTCACTGGGGTCATATCTGAGGCCTTTCCACTGCATTAATTTGCAGCATGTCACAGTTTGAAAGATAAAACTCTTTTCATTCACTCCTGCCAGTCCCCAACAGCCAGCAGCTGTGATGGGTTTGGTGGCAGCTTGTGGGTCCTGCTCCTCTTCACACCACAAAGCCTCTTGCTTTCTGCTGGGGTGGAAATGATGGGAAACAAAAAGAAAAAATGGAACTGTCATTTGCTGGTGACCTGATTTTTTGAGGGGAAAAAAAAAAGACGATGACATTCTACAATTAGTTGAAAGAATTTTTTTATCTGCAGGTATATTTTATTTGGCTTGCTTTCATTTCTCATAAGGAGGGCTGCAAAAATAATCAGAGGTCTGAAGCACCCCCCTGTGAAGAAGGGGAGGTGGAAGTTGGGGTTGTTCAGCCTGGAGAAGAGAGAAGAGGCTCTGGGGAGACCTCCTGGTGCACTTTCAGTGCTTAAAGGGGCCTGTCAGAAAAATGGGGATAGACTTCTCAGCAGGGCCTGGTGGGACAGAATAAGGGGTGATGGTTTTCAGTGAAAAGAGGGAGATTCAGACTGGAGAGAAGGAAGAAATTTTTAATGCTGAGGATGGTAAGAGCCTGGCCCAGGCTGCCCAGAGAGGTGGTGGCTGCCCCATCCCTGTCCCCATTGCAGGGGAGGTGGCCGGGGCTCTGAGCACCCTGCTCTGGTTGCAGATGTCCCTGTCCCTGCAGGGGGGTTGGGCTGGACGAGCTTTAAAGGTCCCTTCCCACCCAATTTGTTTTATGATTCTGTAAGGAGGGAGCAGGTAGAATACCACCCACAGCCATCAAGAGGTTGTATTTAATGCCATTCTCTCAGTGTTCACAGTCATGGTTGGGCACTGCTTTCTAACGTGCTGTGGCTTCTGTGCATTAACTGACTGCCTTCATTTTCTTGCTTTTGCTGGAATCTGCTCTTGAGTGATCCATTCTCATTTTTCTGTGCTTGGGCAAGGAGCAAGTCCATCTGTTCCTGTGTGACAATGCACATTTGTCTGCCATGTCTCTCAAGCAGGGCTGGAGCTTGTGACAGCCTGGGCAGGAGATCACAAAGGGGGACAGGGGTCTCCCTGTCACCCTGCACGTACTCTGCAGTTCCTTGCTGCTCTGCGTCCTCTTCCAAAGGTTTCTAGGAAGGCACCATGGCCACACACTGCTGAAGGTGAGGAAGGGCTTGGCTGCCAGCTGGACACAGGAGAAAATGGACGTGACAAGCAGGATGAAAAGGTGGTTCCTTGCTGTGGAATTTCATTTATTTTCCTACTCGCTTCATTTGAACTTAGGAATCTCAGGCGAAGAGATATCGCTCCTGATACCCCCTCAATTCCTTCTCTGCCTCCTTTTTTCAGCACAGGACGCCTTGTCCTTGCTGCAGCTGCTCTCTATTTGCTTTTCAGTTTTTCTGTAAAGTGCCTGCAGGGAATTTTTTTTAAGTTATGTAGCAGCATCACGGGGGTTTGAAGGGCTCTTAGTGCTGCTGCCTTGTAATTTCAGTGCTCAAGTGAAACGTGGTCCAACAGTTTACAATGCAGGGTTGGGCCACATGCTGGAGTGTCACGGTTCCCTTGTAGAGCCAGCTGGACCCAGTCAACTACAAATGCCAGACCAGTGTTTGTGACACTGGATCCACGACTGACATGTCATGGCCCACTTTGGGTCATCTCCAACTTGGGGTTGAGTTGGGGCTTTCAGCACCTGAAAGAGAGCTCAGAAGAGCTGGTGTGAGCCCTGAGGGAGGGCTGGCAATGGGGAGGTGAAGTGCACAGGCTTCTTTCTGCCTCCACGTGTAGCTAGATTCCTGGGGATCATACAGTCTCCCTGGGGGCATAAGGGAGTTCTGCCCTCCAAGTCAAGAAGAGGGCACATCAGCATATCTAGAGCTCCCCAACACCTGCACAGCTGTGAGTATGATGGGAGGACACAGTTCTCAAAGTGGTGTTTGTAAAGATGTTAATATCTACTATGAAGAAAAAGAAAAGAAAATGATCAAAACCTTTTTGTTGTTGAAGACTGAATGTCAAGATTGTAGTGCAAATTTGTGGAGCTGCAAGGGGCACTGTGCCAACCATGACATGATCAAAAATCCCAACACATTCCCTCAGATCATAAATTTATTTTAACATGATGTCATCTCTTCAGAGAATAGATCCTGGGTTTTTCTTTACCTTCCAGTTTCTGTGTTTTCAGGTTCCCACTTACATCATCTTTTCTGGGAAAGTTTCTTTCTCCGTTATGAGAATATTTTTATTTAGCAAAAATGAAGAACTTTATGTAATTCTGTGACTTCTGGAGCAAAAGTTCAAACACTGCAGGAAAACAAAAGCCTTGGCAACAGCCTTTACTTTTGAATCTTCCAGCATTTTTGATATTTTTGTAACAAATGAGTCTAAATAGGAAAAGCTGGTCCAAGTTCATTTACTCTTTTTGTGCTTCCTTCCCTCTCGTGGAATTGCTCACACAAAGCCCTTCCTTTACTTAAAGAGCACTTGTGGCAACACTGGACAAATCCACTCAGCTCTCTGAAGAGGCATCAAAATTCCATCTGATACTTCACTGCAGTCTTGTAAAATGAGTTGTGCATGTGGCCAATGTCTCCTGTTATTAGTTGACACCGTCTGAGAGATGAAAAATCACCCTGAGCATCTCCTCCCACTGCTTCCTTCCTTCTCCCCATCATCTGCACTTCCTCCCCCATACTGGCATTTTGGGGAGGAGAAGGTGCAATGTGGGGGTCGGTCTCTTCTCCAAGGTAGTAAGCAATGCAAAAAGAGAAAACAGCCTCATGTTGCACCAGGGGAGGTTTAGATTGGACATTGGGAAAATCTTCACTGACAGGGTTGTCAAGCCCGTGAACAGGCTGCCCATGGAAGTGGTGGAGACACCGTCCCTGGAGGTATTTAAGAGGCATATAGATGTGGTGCTGAGGGACATGGCTTGGGGACATGAGGACATGGTTTAGTGACATGGGCTTGGCAGTGTTGGATTAATCGTTGGACTTGATGATCTTAAAGGTCATTTCCAACTGAAACAATTCTATGATTTCTGGGAAAGGATGGAGGGAAGGAGAGCATCTCCAGCCTCCATTTTCCCTCCTGCCTTCACTGAGGCTGTTCAAAGTGCTGGGATTGATGGGGCTGGGGGCTCAGCACCAGAGTGAGGGGCAGGGCTGGGCCCCAAGTGCAGGGAACAAAGCAACTTCTATGGGTGCCCCAAAAAACAGCTGAAATGTCAACTGATACTAATCTCATTTGGCAGTGATACGTGTAGTTGGGATCTCCTAGAGCCTTGAGGTATTCTCTCGCTGATCCGTCTGCAGCTGTTGGGCACATTTCGCTGTGCCTTGAAGGGGACAACTTGCGCCACCCCCAGCACCTGCTGTGCGACGTGATGATGTTGCTGAGAGCTCTGGCGAGGAAGGAGCTGTGGGTGCAATCGGAGTAGGGTGCCCACCAGGTCCATTAGTTGGTGTGTTGCTGATGGAAAGCTGCTTGTCATCTGTGGCTCTCCACGACAGCTGCTCAGTCTCCTGCAGGGAGGGAGAGGGGAGGAAAAAAGACCAAAAATGCAAAGGAGGAAGGGACAGGAGTGGTTATGGCCAGACTCCAAGAGTAGGCAGGAGCTGCTGAAGATGCTGTTGGAGACCCTGGTCATGTCTAGAGGCTAAGTAGAGCTTTTTTGTTCAGAGAAGGATGGGCTGTAGAGGTGACCTGCTCATACTCCCGTCTGTCTGTGTCAGAGGAAACATGCGTTTGGGAACAGGTTTCTAAATGAAAGCAAAAATGAAACGAATATGTGGGTGGTTTGTAGGTTGGTTTGGTAAAGAACTCCGTGCTGTTTGAAAATCCACTGAAATCCTGAAGTAAATCCATGAGATCTGGATGATGGGGCATTGTCACAACAGCGCAGCTCCTCTCTTGCGAACACAGCAGGTTCTTGCTGCTGGTGAATCCGCTCCAGGGAATCACAACACCACTGAATGATCAAAGCTAGGAAGGACCTCTGGAGGGCTCTAGTCCAGCTTCAAGGATCACAACATGACAATATCTCACAGACCTTCCCCTGGTCAGACCTTGAGAACAGCCACTTCTCTGCTGACATCTGAGTCCTGGTCCTGCTGAAGTCCCTCCACAGAGGTAGCACTTCATGTGACCAGGTCTTGCCACCCACACTGTCTCTGGCACATCTCTTCGCCTGCAGGATGCACCTGGCAAATTCTTTTCCACCCATTATTCTGTGTTTGTGACTGCACAGCTCCTTGTAAAAGAGCTGAAAGCCTAATGACATTTTCTTACCAGCTAAGGAATTCTTGGTCAGTGACATTGTCCATCCACTGCCCAGCACAATATCGGGAAGGGCAGCAGGTGGCTGCGTCGACCTGAATAGCTGAGCTGCAGGAAACACCCACGAGGGGATTTTCAGGTTGTAATGCCAGGAAACGGGACTTCCAGGTATCTGACTCATGACTTCCACCAGTCGTACTGCCCAAAGCCCACACTGGCTCTCTCACTGCCGCTGAGCTTCTGCATTCCCCTCCTGCTTCCACTGCAGACCTTCTTCACTTGCTTCTCACTTCTCTGCTGAGGTTCCTTTGAGCTGCTGTGTGACCAGAAACTTTTACATTTTCTCACTGTTTCCATTCTCCTGTGCAGAGGGGAAGCGGCCAAAAAGGCCCATACTTGTTTTGAAGAGATACGGGGCTGGCTTCCCCTCTTCCCACTGTCACCCGCATAGCCTGGGGCAGGATTTTCACAGGGTTACTTCTCTCATAACCACCTACAGATTAGGTAGCTGTGTCTTTCCTTGAAGACAGACGAGCTTCCTGGGTATCCCTTTACTGCTGTGACAGGATTTAAGCAGTTTAAATACTTTGCTGAACAATGGCTGGGAATGGCTGAATTGATTATTCTTTGAGTGTCGACCTCCCTGAGGTCATTTTTGCCTCACGTTTTGTATTTTGGTGGATGATCCTGTATTCTGCATTCTGTATTTTGCTGCAGCTCCCACAGTCTCCTACCCCATGCAGATGTTCACAACCAGGACAACTTTTTATTCATTCAGTGAAACACTTCTGCTTTTGTTTCTCTTGCTCCACGTGTTTGCATTATGCTCAGCTCACCCTGTGTTGTGAAACATGTAGTCCTGCTGTATTTGGTTTCCCTCCATGATGCTCTTCACCTCCAGTATCCCAAAATTGCATGGAGAGCTTGTGGGGAAGCAGCAGGTGCTCAGTCCACTCCTTCCATCCTGGAAGTCTCAGATGTTTTTAGCTCAGCATTAGCTGTGAGGTGGGAACATGGTGTGAGGTGTGAACTGGAGGTGAAAAAATGTCTGAACTCTCTGTGGTTTGCAGAGAAATGTGAGACCTTCCCCGATGAACTGGTCTGGAAGGACACTGTGCTCAGGAGTCACATACTAAGAAAGTGAAGAGGAAAACCCTTACAGGTAGGGTTACTGGATAGTTTTCCTATGTATTGCTCACAAATCTTTTCCTTTCTCCATATGATGCTCAAGGTGAGTCAACGCCAATGTTGGGCTGGCTGTTTGGTGCAGGTTCACCTCCAAGCCCCCCACATGCTATTTGACATCTAGGAGACAACCTGTTCCCAGTCATCCCTATATGATTTTGCAGCCTCAGGCATTTGAAACAAGCCCCTGAATCAGCCCTTCAATTCCTAAATGCTTGTGTGAATGGTGTCACCTCTGTTCTCACTCCAAGCAGAACTATCATGGCATGGTGCTACTGTCTGGCAATGCTCTACAATTAGACTGCTTACAAATTGCCCCTTGCTAACTTCCGTCCCTGGGTCCTCACCTGAGTCACTTATTGTTTTGCATCCCCTGAGTCTCAGGCTGCCTCAGCTTACTGACAAGCTGCCTGTCTGCACATGGGGTGACCAGCATCTGCCTGTGTGAGAAATAATCAGGGTTTTCTTGACCTAAATCTCCAGCACATGGAAACAGTGGTGGAATCCAGTGGAGTGCCATTTACCCCTGCTCTGCCTTGTGTACCCAAAACTGTCCCTGCCTTTGCTTTCTAGACAATTTCCAGGCAAATAAAAAAAGATTAATATTTCTACTTGAAGCTTAATATAGTAGACTGCTCATGATCTTTGAATTTGACACCAACAGCTTCCCCTGTGAGATCTCAAGGAGATCTTGTTTGTATTCTAGGTGGGGAGTGTGTAAAAGTAGCAATTTCTGGTATGAGTCACTACCTAAGTGTCTGATTAATTCTCTGCTTCTGAAACTGATGAAACCAAATGGTCGGAAACCCCAAAGGAGAGCTGTGGTACAGGAGAAAATAGAAGCTGTAGAACAGAGTGTAGCTTAAATTAGTGGGGCCAGTAGGAAAGAACATAAACCATTGGTTACTATCAGAATATATAATTTCAGTTCTCACTCTTCTCACCTTGCAGAAAGGGCATGACCTTGTCCCAGTGCCTGTGGAAAGGCAATAGAGAGTATCCAGCAAGACTGGAGGAATTCTGCCTGAGTCCCACCAGCAATGCTTCCATGGGAACAGCTTTCCACTCGACTGCAAGCTTAGAGGTACAGTGAGAGCATCAAATTTAATGGTGCACGGCATGGATGGACCTACGGGGCACAGCAGCATCCAGCACGGAAAAGGTGTAACTTGAATCAGAGATGGTTCCAGGGTAGAAGAGATTCTGGACAACATCCAGGATCTGGACTAGCTCCAGGACTGGCCTCAGGACTGCAATGAGGATAAAATTTACCTTGGGATAAAGAATATACAATATTTACACTCAGCAAAGCAGCTCTCCAGTGGAGGGGAATGGCCGCGGCATCTCAAGTTGTGATGGTGTGCGCCAGCTGAGGCTCTGCCCTGAGGCTGTAAAAGGGGTTGAAATGGAGCCAAGGCTGCATTTTGGCCATCTGCTTGGCTGGGGCCAGGAGGCTGAATTTGCCATTAGAGTTCCATGAAACATAAAACAAGAGTCGAGGTCGTCTCTGGACTTCATTAACACTTTGAAATGCCAGGGGGAATATCGCATTTGACTATGGGGTCGGAACAAGTCAGCAGAGAATCTAACATTTCAGTTCCCACTCAGAAAAACCCAACAGCTATGTTTCAGTTCTTACTGCTCAATCCAAAATCAACGGAGACAACCAGTTATTGTGAAAAAAAAAAAAACTCCTTGCCAATGAAACCATCTGAAAAGGTTCATTCTGTTCTCTTTGGGAATATTCATCCTCCTTCATTTATGCTCGGTCTATGAATTTGGTGGCAGAAAATGAACTCCTTGAAACAAACCCTTTACCTTCTCAGCCCCTCACATTCACATGTTCTTGGTATAGGATGAACTTCTCCTGGTCTCAGCCTTGAAAAGGACATGGAGTGGATCCTTAGCTGATGTGTCCGGCACAGCATCAATGCCAATATAATTATGCTGCTTTCCACCAGCATCACTGCAGTTGCATAGTCAGAGTCGATTGTATTTGAATAAGGAAGTTCCTGTATGGTTCCCAGGAAAATTACCTTCGCAAACAACACCAGAGTAACTCCTAGAACATGGTTTTCTTCAAGAGTGAATGTGCTACCCCCTGGGAGGATTCAGATGGACATCCATGTGATGTATAGCATCTACTGAAATTGCTCTTGTGCTTCTCAGACAGAAACATCCAAATATAGAGAGCAGATTGTTTGTGTCCAGTTCTGTGAAAGCGTTCCCCACACCACAGCATATGCTGAGCAATTCAGGACTGAGCTGTTCTCTGCATATTGCATCCTGCTGCTCCCGCTGCTGCAGAGAGGGAAGGAGAGAAGCAAGGTAAAATGAAAGCGAACATACACCTCAAGTGTCTCTGCCTTCCTGAGAAAGGAAATATAAGACTCTCTCGAGAAAGGAAGCAAATTCCAGGCTCCCTAATTGTCCTGTGGACTGTATCGTGCAGGTCTGTTACTGGGGAGGAGCTGGTGAATTAGAGCTGTGGGGGTTATAGGAAACCCAAAGGCCCGACTGGAGTCTTAGACCCATAATCCTTCTCTGGTCCCCACAAATTCCTGAAACGCTTTGATTACAACAGCTGTAAAAACAAAACAAAAGGCAATTCACCTCTGTCCTGAGCGGAAGTAGGAGAATTTCTTGGCAATTTCAGATCCTTTTGTGAAACTGATTATACAAAGAAGCAAACAGCCCAACTGTGAAGGAGAGCTGTGTGGAGGGTTTAGTTTGGACCCATCATCTGCATAACTGTGTTTTAGACTTGAAAACAAAGAATAATTCTCTGTAGGTTTGCTGAATGTTTTCCAGGGAGCCTGATGCATCTTCGCTGGAAGCTCAAGACCCAGGAACACTTCCAGAAAGCCCAGGTGCTGCCCTCTCATGGTCACGGAGAGGGTCCCAGAGTTGACTTAATGCGAGAGAGCCTGTGTCAAACTGTGTTACACTTTCAAGACACCCGTCTGACACTGGTGTTAACGCTCCATCTCTTCTGTAACTGTGGCTAACGCTGAAGGCTTTGCCGGGCACTATAGCCCCAAGCAGGGACAAGACTTCTGGAGCTGAGCAGTCGTGTAAGGCTTCCCCACCAGCTGCTTGGTCTTGGTGGAGGACTAATGCCTCCTGGTGGTCCCAGACACATCTCACTGGGAGTGCAGAATTGGTTCTGTGCACCTTCCACTGCTAGCAAGCTCTTCTGGCTGCTGGGATGCCTGGGGACATCCCAGCTGGCTCCTAGAAGTGCACGTGGAGATGCAGGTGTCACCCACTGGGAATGCTTAGAAAGGGGGAGTCAAAACAAGCAGGCAAAGTGCAAAGGCTGGAAAAGAGGAAAGGGGAAAGGCAGAGAGGTGATGTAGAGCCTCGACACACAGACGTCAAAGAGAAAGATTTCTCCCTCTGATTTGATATTCTCCCAGCAGTGCTGCAGATGGGACACACTTGGAAGCAGATGGAGTGAAAAACTCTTCTTCAGATTAAAAATACTGTAGAAAGTTGAGAGAACCTGGAGACCTTCTGGAGAAAAACCAATGCAGTTGTGCGCCATAGTCCACGGTGGCACTGGTGGCAGCTATTATGGTACAGGCATCTGTGAGAGAAAGGGTTGGAGAGTATTTCATCAGGCCAATTGCATCAGTTTCAACAAAATTTAATAGATGGCCTAACAGAAATACTGAGATGGTCATATCCGGTAAGAGGCAGTTATGGAATGAGCAAATTAAGCATAGCCAGAGACATCTCCAGACTTTGCCCTTCTGCTCTTTGCAACGTGCCATCACCAGAGCCTCTGGGCAGAGGCCTGAGCTGCTGTGCTAGCAATAGGCATGGAGATCATTTTACTCTGTCCCTGTTCTGCTCTGACAGGTTTTAGAGTAAGCCAGGCTCATCCAACCCAGAATATCGAAAAGAATTGAAGGAAAACAAAGAGAAATTCTAAGCTTTCATCAGAAACCTCATTAAAGTCCCTATCATTTACTCTGGACACATGAAATGGCCTTTATTACAGTCATTTTTCTTAGCACAAAAGCTACTTTCAATAACAGAGGAAGTGAAAAAATCATTACAAACTTGCAAGAACCAAAAGGAGCATCTTGCAGAAATGCTTTGTCACCAAATAAATTATAAAAGGCTATAAATAGCTGACCATTATTAGAGCAACTGAGCTCTCTAACTAGGCTCGCTGCACAGGGAATGAACTGTTTCCCAAACAGGCAGGGGGGAGGTGAGGCAATCAACAGGTACATCACAGGCTCTCCAGGGTGGAGGAGAAAGCAGGCTTAACGTCATTACCTCCTGCTTCTGGAAATGGAAGACGCATTTGGAGAAACAAGTTACTTAAAAGACTGATAAAAATACACAACGGACACACACAAGGATTCACATAACACAGGACACTGCTGAACTTAAACAAGGTCATGTCACTGATGGCAGGAGTACAGGGTGGGAGCTCTGGGCTCACGGAGTCTAACTGTGCTATCCAGCTCTTCCAGAATCTGCTGGTGCCCTTTCTGACCTCTTGTGGGGTTTCCTTTTCCTGTCGCTTAGGCTGCTTGAAAGAAATCACTACTCTGATTTTTAGATGTTTTGTTTTGCTAGTTTTTTTTTTACTTCCAGCCTAATATATTAATTCTTGCTAATGACTTAATGTATTTTAAAACAGTTCTTTCTAGTTTTTATCCCTGTGGTACTTACGTGAGCTGGTCATGTCTGCTTTCAGCCTTCCTATTGCAAGAATAAACACAACAAAGTCCTTAAATCCCCTCAGCTAAGGCAGACCCTCTGACTCTCCTCTGTATCCTTATAGCAGACTCCTACCCTCATCCTGGCTCTGCCTTTAAGTTCTTATTTGCATGGTGAGATGCCCTGAAGAAAGTGGGCGTGGCTGTTTTCTCATAGTCTCATAGTTAAGTTAAATCTGCAGTAAATGCAAAAATTATTTAAATACTTTTTTTTTTTTACTTTTTTTTTTTAA